>BMAO01026914.1:0-27215 GCA_019973975.1 Trichonephila clavata | reverse complement strand
AAAAATCAAAGTAGTTCTAAATGTATGAATTGATTCCAATCATTTTTACATCCGGAGTATCCTCTCCGCCCAAGTGCCATGCAACAAAGAGGCATATTTATCTTTGTCTATGTTCAAAATAAAGTAAATTAAGGGGAAATATTCGATAGGAATCTTATAATCACGTGTTCAAGTGAAGGGATACATTAGTTATTCCTAGAAATTATGTATGTGTTTTAGGAAAAAATTTCAAACGCTCAGTGTAAGTTATTAAGATATTCTTTTACTAGAAAGCGTGAATAAATCAGTCAAAAAAATTTAAATAAGAGTCGCGAATAAACCTGTCAAAATATCGGTTTTTAATCCTTTAATTCCGAAATAAAAATGAGATGCGTTGCGAAAAGGGATATTCGAATTAGAATTCAGATAAAAATATATATAAACTTAACTTAGTGGCGCAACAGCCCATGACGGCCAAGGCCTACTGTGCTTCAGTATTCGTGACCTTAGGTGCTAAGATGCATGAGCAGATGTTCCGGCCAGGCGGTCAGTTTGGAGCGAAAAGCTCCCAGTGCTTAGTCCCCAAGTAAGCTTGACATTCATTTATCGACCTAATGAAGGGATAAAAGGCTGAATCAACCTTGCCTAGCCCTGGGATAGAACCCCGAACCAGTGATGGGGAAGCGCGATACGCTACTACTCGGCCACTGGGCTTCAAGGTATATATATAGTTAGACTTTAATAGTAAATATTAAGTTTATATACACGTAAATTTCCTTTTCTATAAATTTTTATTACAAATGAATCAAATACTTAAGTCAAGTATATAGTCTTGTTGCTATAATTTTCACTAATGTTGAAGCATTTTTTTGCTTAAAAATGTTTAGTTTTCCAAAAACAAAGCTCCTAAATAGTTCAGGAACTTTGTTAGGTTCTAGGTGCAAATGAAACTGGATCCCAAGGGTCTTCAAACACAATCTGAATTTCTGTTTCCATAGTAAATAAGCATTACGAATTTGTTTTGATTAAATTTATTGAATGAAAAATTTTCCGTAAAAAAAGAAATTTATTTCACAGCAATAAAATTTCTAAAATTCAATAATCTATTTCTTTTCCTTTTCTTTCCTCCCTTTATTTTTTTAAAAGTCGAATTGTGCATGTATGTTCCGGAAAAAAAAAGGGAAAGTAATTCTAATTTATTATCAATACCGTTGGGAATTATTCTTGTCTTCATTTCCAATTTTCAACGAAGTTATTAATAAGAAAACAAAAATTTAAAAATCTCTTGTCCTAGCTTATGTTACAATTTCATATTCTTGATTCAGTTACTATAGATAAAATTATGCATTGATAACTATATTAGCATTGATATTCGAAAGAACAAAATTCCCCATTATGTCATGAAACACAGATATTTTTTTCTCTAAACATTTATCGTGCATGCATTCATTCGGTGGCCTACACAATGGCGGAATTGAAGAATTTCCTTCTATAATCTACCAAAATAAAGTTTTAGCGTAAGGATTACATCTTGATGCTTTTTTCTGCATTTTTTAAAAAATATAACCCCTTCCCCTTGAAAGAGTCTGTGTACGCCACTGCGTACGTTGATACACACATATTTGGTAGAAATAAAGCCGTTTTATTTCCCATTTTTTTATTTGATATTTTAATATTGAATGTATTACGTTTAATATAATTTTTGTTCTTATAGTTGCATTGAGTGTATTTAATTACGAGTGCAATTGTGAATAGAATTGTAAAACCTAAAAAAAAAAGGTTATTTTTTTATTTGGAATATTTTTAATGGGTAATTGATATTTCTTCATGCACTTTATTCTTTAAATTAGTTAAATTACCTGATAAAATTTTTTTAGTAATTAAAATTTTGAAAATCAATGTGAAAGTATTACCGTAGAGCAGTGGCGTGGTGTACACAGAAACTTTTCGGGGGGGGGGGGGAGATCTAGGGTCTAAAATTAATCATTCTCGCATAATACATCACCAAACATATTCTTTTGATTTTGTCGATTTTCGGGAACAAAAAACGGTAGTAAATAAATTATTGAATAAATAATTAGCACTTAATTATATATATAATCAAACTAATTATTAAAAACAAATACTTAATTTAATTTTACGTACTATATACATAGAAATCAGAAAAAAAATCAAGGGCTTTGGGTGGGGGGGGGGTCTGAACCTGGGGCCCCTCCCTTGTGTGCGCCACTGCCGTAGAGAAATTTAAAAATACAGGAGTACAAGATCGGGAAATCCACCCTTTCAGCACTTCAAAATATTTTACAGGTAACATAATTTTCTAGTTTTAAAAAAAATAAGAGCAAATAAAAAGATTTCTTGTTTTCAAAGTCCTGTTTTTCACTTTACGCGATTAAAAGAAACATTCAGAATGATTTTACGTATTTAGGACGAAAAGAAAAATTGTCTGGCATCGTAGTATTAATTAGTATTGTGCTTAATTATTTTAATCAGAAATTCGTTTAATTATGACTGCTAACTGAAATGATCTTTGTACAAGTAAAATAGCATTTAAACTCTGATCATTATTTTATTCTAATTTTTAAAAAAATTATTTTCGTTATTAATACATTTTTTACAAGCCAATAGAAGCAGGACAGCATGATAAAATGCAATAAGTTAGTTGATTGTATATATATATATATATTTTCCAATTTTGTGTTAGTCAAACTAATGTTATATGAACTAAGAACAAAAAATGTATTGAAAAATTTATAGATGCGTTGCTTAGAATCAATTTGTAAAACAAAAGTGAAAATAAAAAGCATCTTTTTTTTCTTAAACCCAGCAAAGCATCTTTTTTTGTGGCAGTATTAAAAAAATAATTTTAATCATTAAACGAGTTTGAAGTAGATTCCAAATTTAGCTAATTCAGTGTTATATATTACACTCATGTCCCTAAATTAAGGTTAATGAAGTTCAGGCAAAGAAAGAGACAGAAGCAAAACAAATTTGACTTATTTGTAAAGTCTATTTATTAAACAAAAGGTAAAGAGCAAAAAAGATGCTATATGTTTGACATAATTAACAAAAATTGCGATTTTTACTCCCTGGAACAAATTTCAAAAAAGAACCTATTTACAAAAAACAGTATAACATGGTTAGTATGATGGTTAATACGGAGTATGTCTCCCGGACGATGCAATACAGGCCTTACAACGCCTACGCATGCTGAGTATCAAATTATCAATCTGATCATGGGGAATATTACACCACTCCATCAAGCAATGCCCTCCGAAGTTCCGGTAGACAGGTGGGAGGGGGTTGACGGGCTGCAATTCGTCGGCCAAGCATATCCCACACATGCTCTTTTGGATTCAAGTCCGGTGAGTATGCTGGTCAATCCATACGGGTGATATTCTCCGATTGAAGGCATTCGTCTACAATGTTTGCACGGTGAGGACGGGCGTTGTCATCCATAAACAGAAATTCAGCACCCATGGTGCCCCGAAACAAACGTGCATGTTGTTCTAGAATGACATCCCGATAGATGTGGCCTGTCATCGTTACACTCTGAACATGCAGGTCAGTTCTAGAACCAAGAATAATTCCTCCCCAAACGAGCCCTCCTGCACCACCGTAACGGTGTCGTTTAATGGTGTTCTCTTGGTGGTAACGGGTACCTGGCGCTCTCCATATGAAAGTCCGGCGAGAATCAGACTGCAAACTAAACCTGGACTTGTCGGAAAACATCACACAAGACCACTGTTGCGGTGTCCACAATGCATGCTCTCTACTCCAGGTTAATCGCAGGCGACAGTGAGTTGCGGTAAGGGGAACACATCTGACAGGCCTACGAGCATATAGACCAATGTGCTTTAAGCGTCTGTACACGGTCTGCCTTGAAACTGTCGTACCGGTAGCTGAAGAGAGCTGACGAGATAGGTCTGATGCTGTGCTCCGTCTGTTTCTTTTGGCAGTAATTGCCAAATACCGGTCCTCATTCGGCGTTGTAACTCGGGGGCGACCTGTGCTGTAACATCTACTCACATTACCATCACCTTGGAATCGTTGCCAAAGTCTGGAGATGACACTCTGGGCGATCCCAAGTTCCTCGGATACTTCCAGCTGGTACGTCCACATTCCAGTCGTCCGATTATTCTACCACGTAAAAAATCATCCAAATGCTTCCTTTGTGCCATAACTATGCGGTTATTGCACTGAAAGGCTTTTAAAGCGCTTGTGAACAATTTTACTTCTTTGCCTCCATTCCTTATATACCCCTCTCTTAACTCTCGTCATTGTGACGTACTATCCGCGCCATCTGGTAGTTTCCTGTAATTTGCATATTCTTCTTCAAGATGTGTGTGATAATTCTACAGGTGAAATTTTTATTTTAGAGTTCAATTTCTGTGTGATTCTGAATTATCCTTAATTTATGGACATGAGTGTATAATTAAATCCAATAACACGCACACACTTTCTCATAATTCAGGTAATCAAGTTTTTTATTTTTTTTACTTCTGCTGTTTGAAAGCTAAACATTCAAAGAATTTTCAAGGATTGATTAAAATGCATTTAAAACTTTTTTTAAGGTTGCCGTCATTAAATATTGAAAAAACTGGTTTTAAACACTTTTTTCAAATAGAAAAGAGTCCCGCGATACCCTAGTGGTCAAGGTCACGGACCTGTGGCCGGCGTGTCATGATTACGAATTTAGTACCACTGAAGACCCGCCGTGCAGAGATGGCCGATGCACGTTAAATATGTCGAGGCTCAAACTTCTTTCCGTTGGTGTAGAAGTTAGGAGAGAGGCACCAGCTCAGATGTCGTCCTCGTCTCTTGATCATGGATCAGAATTACGAGGTCCGTCGCCACTAGCCCTCGGGCAGCTTTATAGTGTGACGTAAATATAACTCAAATAGAAACAGCGCCGATTTTTATATCAATATTTTTTTTTAATTCACGAGCTCATCGTATTTTGTTTATCATTCATTTCTGATTAAATCATTGGTTTTTCTTTCTCTATAAAAATTTAGCCACGTTTTGTAATTTATATTGTAATAATAAAAGAGTTTTAACTTTCTATGTCAAAATGAAGGATTTATATATTCTATGGAGTATTTCTGAGGTAGCATGATAAATAAATCTGCCCTTCATAATCTATTGATCTTGGTAAGTTTTCCTATCTTTAAATTATTTCGAGTTTTGCAGCTGCTCGTTTTAGGTAAGGCCAAGAATATTTTGAGTTGTCACTTTTATCTGCGAAATGCCTAATTCATTTTTAATATTTGATTAAGTTAAGTTAAAGTTGAAGTATCAACACATAAATTAGATCATATTGAAAACGTACTTCATAACTTTAGTTCATTTCAAAATCTATATCTGAGCTAGAACTTGCTGAGTTTCTGTATTAATCCATCTCTCTCTCTCACAGGATTCTCTGAATTCAGTTGAACCTAATACACAGCATTTACTCTAATTCTTCCTGTAAATCTGTAAGGCCTTCCTACTTTTTTGAATGTAATAAAAAAATTTAGCAACTAAATCCAGTTTATTTCTCATAAAAAATTATTTACTTTATTTTATTTTTACTCGTTAATTAAGTATTTCAGATAAAAAGGAGCATTGAAGCTTTGAAAATTTGAATTCTGATGCAAAAGTTTGTGCCACTTCAAGCTGTTTCTACTCAAAAGCAATAGTACTACGTTTTTGTTTTCTGTGTTCTATCTTCAAAAGAACTATAAGCCGAAATTGCTCAAGCTTTTATAAATACCTTTTCCAATTTCTGCGTTCAAATCAAATAAAACAAAATACATAAGCCGAAAAAAAATCTTTACGGATTTGCTTTTATACCGTTGGGCGCATTGTTCCGGCAGACAAATAAAAAAAAATTAGAAAAAAAGGAACAGTCGGGGAAACAAAAGAATAAATACCATATTTTCCTATCTCTCCGCATTTTTTTTTTTGTTTAAAAAAAAACAAATAAATAATATAAAGGCGATAAATTGCCAAAAGTGGCGTGCATTTTCCGCGCTTCGACTTTCGTGGCGAAACGAGAGGGTAAAAGTCGAACGAATGGGCGGGTGGGGATGAGGAGGGGGTTAAAGAATAAAAAGAAATAAAATAATAAAAAAAAAATCAGGGTTGAGAAATAAAAGCCTTTTAGGCTAAATCCATTTTAAGTGCGGGGTGCCCTTTGCATCCATTACGTAGTCAAAATGCGCCACGTCGGTTGTTTTCGATGTATGCGGGAGGGAAAAAGCCCGCCAAATAAATAAATTTTAAAAAAATAGAACGAAGTAAAGCGCGCGACTCGTGAAATACCATTTTTTTTTTACTCGGAAGGGGGAGGTAGGGGGTGAAGTAGAAGAAAAACTTTTTCGTTTGTGTAGGAAGGGATAAACTCACAGCCTTAGCTAACATCTGCTATTAGCTAGGCCGTTCTCTTTTTATGTATGTATTTAAACCCAGCATTTCAGCAATTTTTTCGCCCTTGTTCGTTCTTTTCCTTTTGAAGTTTAAGTGTCGTGCATCATCTATGAGAATACGCTCTACTACGTACTTGGATAAAGACATTTTTTTTTTCGGAGTGGCACTTAATAAAAAAATGCAGAAGGACGGTTTGGAGACCAATGTGTTTCTACTTCGTTTTCTTTTCGCGAACTTTCTCCGGTTTATTTAAATGTATATGTATAAAAGAGAATAGCAAATAGTGCAAAATCTTTCAGTCGAAGTTTAGCTGAATTTTAAACGTTTTTCCAAACAAATGTTATTCCAGCCACTATTCCAAAAACAACTTTGAAGTAATCCTTAAGGTAGAATAGTGTGAAGTTAAACATAATAAAGAAATTTTTTTATGAGATTTAGAATTTGTATGCAACTATTTTGTACTAGGAAAACGCATCTCAAAACACATGAAAAAAGTAATATTTAGTAACAACCCATTTATGCTCCCATTAAGTTCAAATTTTACCCACTTAGTACTTATACCGATTTAAATATTAAGATATTAGAAGTATTAGTGCAAAAAGATTTTAATTTTAAAATCCTTTCGCACAAGATTTTCTTTTAGCTTCTGTACAGAGAACCGATCTCCAAGGCGCTTTTGATCACGTATCTCTAAACACTGGCATAGCTAGTTCTGAGTGGGCACTGCATCAGAATTCCTTCGGGACCTTTTTTTAGATATGGGAGTCCTGCTGTAACAGGTCTATTCGTGAACCTTCCATTAATCTTCTTGGGTATAATGATTCTTTTTAACTGTAAGTTCTGTTGAAAACTTTCTCCCGAAGAAGAGGACTTGATTTATTCAATTAAGTTGTTCTATTTAAGCGTTGACATTTATGTACACGATGCTAGTCGACGAATATTCGTTGGATGGTCGATAGTTGATAATTGGAGATTTAAAGTGATTAAAATTGTGAACTAGATTTACGACCGCAAGTCATATAATTAAGAAAGATATTTATAATTAATTCTAGCGTAAATTTCAAGAGTGATCCAAGAGTAAGTCGAGTAAATTATACTTATATGTTAGTAGAATTAACCCGTACGCGCGATTGCTCTTCTAATTATTTACAAAGTGCATTTCTTACCTTTAGTTGTGTTGATTTAGAAAAAGGGATAAATAAATTTGAGTTTAAAACTTGTTATGGCTGGTCTTTGCTCGAACCCCCAAGCACCAACCACGTCTAGTAAGTTGGTACACTGTTAGTGGGATTGTAGTTACAGATGTTGGGGCTCCGTATCATTTATTCGGCTGATACGGCGCTAGATAAACCTCTGTCTCTAAAATGAGAATAATTAAAAGTGTATCCTATAAAATATACTCATACATATAGTGTACATTAAAATATAATATTATTTATTTATTTTAAACAATATACATAATAATTAAATTAAATTGCAGCTTGCGTTTTGAATTAGAAATAAGTGTGACCAGTGTGAAATATTGTTATCTTGTGTGGAAATGTTCCTATTATATTCCGTCTAAATCGTACCTTTATTTAGTCTTTTAATCCACAGGCAAATACCGTACATTCCGACGTATTATGCGTGCGCACCCGTACTCTCTTCTATACATATACTTTAAAAATATTTTTAGGCGCACACCGTATAATGCGCACCTTTTTTTTTACGAAGAAACTTGAAATGTACATGTGCAATGCTCTTATCTTTTGACAAAAACGGTTCACACAAAAACAATAGGTCACGAACTATCTGAATTCATAGTAATGCTCTTCAGTTTTTAGCGGACAGTGCGACATTAAAAGCCATGTTTATTTTAAAAAGAAAACCGATGCCGAAATCTAATTTCCCCCGAAAAGGTTTTTTTTATGTGCTTGAGGGAAAACGGTGTAAAATTGTGGATAAAAAAAATGTTTGGCTAAAGTGTCTTAAAGTATCCGAAAAGTCTTTTAGTTTTGAAAATTCTATGATCTAGCATAGGTGTCTGCAACCTATGGTACGCTTGTCACATGTGGCACGCGGCACAATATTCAGTGGCACACTGAACTACTCTTCAAATTTGGCAATTTTTGAGTGGGTGGAAGTTGATAAATTTGTAATGGACGTTATTTGACAAACTCCTTCACAATTATGGACATTTACGGAATTACGAAAAAAATCTGAAAGATGACTTTAAAGAGAAATTCAAAGCTTTTTTGCAAATTATTGAATGTTATTGGTGTTGAGATTTAATTGTTTGAAGAGAAAAAATTGCATTTACTTTGTTTTCCGCTTTTGGTTCTACATATCAAAGTAAAAAATCTTTCCTCGGGTGAAAAATATTTTGAGTACGCAAAGAAATTGTTTAACAACTGAGTGTACAAAATTGTGTCAAACTGAAAGTCACACATTATCCCCCTCATTTTGCGATATGAAAGTGTGTGATTGTGTAGAGGGTGCAAGCACTAGGCTCGCGCATCAATATTTTTATGCATCTTTTTATTTAAATATAATGAAGGAAATATTTTATGTTGTTTATTTCTTATTTTAAAAGATATGTTTAAAAATACATAATATAAGTGCAACTTTAATTAGTTTTTGTTGAAGAATTAAATATATTTTATGCTGTTTATTTTTATGTTAAAAATACTTTTAAACGAGGCAAAATCAAAATATAATAAAACAGTAGATCTATATTATTGACCTCTATTTTCTAACTCTTCATGCATTATCGCGGGAATCGAATTGTTTCAAAAATGTCAAATTGTGTGGCACGCTGAGCCATACTAGTAGATTGGCCTGGCACGCCACTGTAAAAGGCTGCCGACCCCTGATCTAGCAGATAATACGAAGAAATTGTTGAGAAAGTGCAACATAGACATGATAGTTATTTCATGCGGATGAACGCCATTAGTTCAGCCTTTAGATGTATGTATCAATA
This sequence comes from Trichonephila clavata, assembly GCA_019973975.1. Classification (NCBI taxonomy): domain Eukaryota; kingdom Metazoa; phylum Arthropoda; class Arachnida; order Araneae; family Nephilidae; genus Trichonephila; species Trichonephila clavata. The sequence continues at coordinate 17,866 of BMAO01026914.1, read as the reverse complement.
AACCATACAAAACAAATTTAAAGCGAGAGTGGAATATATGGATGTTTGTAGGTGAAAAGGCATTTACAAAAGGAAGCTAAACGCATTCGTAGAAATCTAATTTTTATAAGCTCTTTTTTTTCTGTATTTTTAAAGTTACCATTTTTATACTCAGCTTATAAAGCGTGCCCGTAAATTTTCATCTTGCTTTTTGTGTTAAAAATGGTTGTTCTACGCCAAAATATATGGCAATTAACAGTTTTTTAAATATACGACTTTTGACTCTCAGAATTCTGCAATTAATTTATTTTTCACTTGGAAACCATGTACCGTAAAACGTCCCATTATTCATCAGCGAATGTACGCGCTGCTCGAATCACAGGATTTCAATCATGTGTGCACCCCATTTTCAAAGCAGTAAGTCGGTCCATTACTTGGGGCCTCGCTTGCTGTACGGAGGGATTAAAATCAGGGCCCTAAGCTGCGAGGGGGTAATACAAATGCTTCCATACTTTCCGTGATACTGCTTAAAAAAGACTATTCTAAAAGACGCAACCTGTGTGTCGGCCTAACTCAATGCTTCTAAAAAAAAGCAAACAGCCTATTCAGGGACTTTTTTAATCCACCCTACCCCATTTGAGAGTTTAAAACAGCTTATTCTTTCGTTTTTATTTCGTAGAGTTTTTTAAAAAAAAGTTAATCTTTCTTCCTATTTTAAACGTTTTCAAAAGAGTCTGTTGGAAGTGTGTTTGAAAAAAAGTGTAGAAATGACGTAATTTTTGATATTTTTATTGATTTTTTTGTTCAAGTAGAACTCGGTTGTCGATGTGACCGTACCAGACATTTTTCAACTTAATTCAGTGAGATTTTCAATTTGTGTGCGACATATGTTCGCTGTAAACCAATGAATAATTTATCGATTAAGATTCTAAATTAATTATGTGATTAAATGGCATTGTTTAAATATTTACTAGACTATTTTTAATTAAATATCTCTATTATCCTTCATTAAATTTCTTAAATCCTAGAAATTTTAGAGTAGGCACATCCCAAATTTGTTTATTAGATTTTTAGGTAATTGTAAAACACAATTTTTTTTAAAGAAAATCTATCCGATTTTATTTGCATTGTAAAATTGTGTGAAAAAAATATAATGAACGTGATATAGAAATGTTTAACAGATAGATAGTTTCCGAATTGTTATTAATGGGGTCGACTCATCACAAGAGGGCTCTACGATCGTTTGACCATCATCACGTGATTAGCAACGTGCGATCAAGTAAACAATAACAGCTGATCATATTACACTTGTGGTTGTGCGCTAACTTTCGAATTTTCTTACTTTATTATTTTATATTCTTTAAAGTCTTTTAGTACTCTAAATATTTGTAATATATTTTCTAGTCTTTTGCTTTTCGTACAGTAATTAAATATATACATAGTTTTAGTTTACAGTACTAGATTTAAGCCTAGTTTATACTTCTGTTCTTTGTCTTGTGTTTTTGTATACTTTTAGGCTTGGTAATTAGTTTGTCAGCTAATTGTATTTCAAAAAATTATGGATCACTCAATTGAACAGAATCCTGTATATTTAAAAATTAAGTATTAAAGTGTAGAACAGGGGGGACATTTAACGATGTCAATTTTTTTAGCGACCGGAATCGATCGCCAAGTAACTTAATTTAGCGATAGGTGTTTTTGGCGACCGGATTCGGTGCTGTGTATATCTTATAAGTGAAGTTGAATGGATGAAGTGAAAAGTTCAATGTGGATATTCTGTGCATTGTTCGTTGTGATTTCGAGAATGGGCAATACATGTTTTTGTGTGGTTGCCGTTTATATTTCGCCTGGAAAATCTATGAGACAGATACAACAATTTTTATTCGAAAATTTGATGATTTATACAAAAGAAAGTTCTGAAACACTCGGAAAAAGATTTGATGAAAAATATGATAATGTACCGATGATTTTAAGTGGAAACTTCAATATTAACTTTGTAGATGATAAAAATCTACCACTAATTGAATTTCTAAATGAAACACTTAATTTAAATATGTCCAATGATCGAAAACTCAGTACCACAAAATATAAAACGACGATCAAGGTGGTTTTTTACGCGATACTTAGATAAATTTGAATCAAACATTTTCCTTTCTTACTTTAGTTACCATAAGCCTATTGTATCTTTTTTAGAACAAAATGAAAAATTGAAAGTACAAAAAGTCTAAGTATTGTTGAAATTAATGATGACAATGATGCAAACAATTAAAATAATGTTAAAAATCAAGTACATTGAAATTTAAGTAAATACAAATACTATCCATAAATAATATGATTGTATATTAATTGTCATTTCAATTGAATTGTATTTATATTTTGTCATGATCTTGTACAGCCCGTAATACATTTGAATAATAAAAAACCATATAAACATGCATATAATTGTTGCTCGGAGTGTCAATAGATGTGATAACCAGATTGATGTTGATAATTTTAATTCAAACATTATGAAATTTCAAATTTTAATACTAAAAGTTCTATGTTTTCACTTCTATCGGCAGTCTCTATAACTGCCAATTTTTTTTCTCCTGAGAAGTTTGGTTGAGAAAAAAGTGATAAGTACACAGTCCACGTGATTCAAAATTAAAATAAATTTATGCATATACAAATTTATTAATTTAGCTGAAAGTCAATAAATGGCAAATTAAGTAATCGCCAATAATATGTGTGTAAGTGTACTTCATCTAATTCTTTACGTTATGTCATAAGCCCATCACATTTAACTTAATATTTTAGCTTTTTCTTATCAGAATATTTAAGGATTTCCTGAAAAATTTCTTTTTATTTTATTTGCCATACATTAATTTCCAAATTAAAAAAAAAAAACTGAAAGCTGCAATTTATTAGAATTTACTCATATGATGAATTTAAAATTTAAAATATGTTTTATATTAAAGATATTTAGAATTTATTTAGAATAGTTTTATAATGGATTGATAGATTCTTGGTATATATTTGTAGATCCTTGGTACTTGGCATACTACAACTGAGTTCGTACAGTATCAAAATAAAGTCAAAGTAAATACGTATTTTAGGAATATTACAGGTCACATGAAAGTTTAATTTAGCCAAAAGTTTAAATTAGCCAGTTTATATGCGGTTTCACAAAATTTTAGTTCTAACAGTTATCCATAATCCATGTAATTTCACCGAGTTAAGTATATTCTTTTCGAAGCCGGCTGTTTGCTGAAGCGATGATAACTACGAAATTTGTTTACGTTAGTGCTATTTTGTGAAAAGGCCATTTTTTTAAAAAATATTTTTTATTTTGTAAACATGAACTTCATGATTGTCCACTATTCTTGTATCATGCTCCAATACGCCGCCCAATATATTCTTTTGATTTTGTAGATTTTCGGGAACAAAAAACGGTAAAGAATAAATAATTAGCATTAATTAATAAAATTAATTATTAATAACAAATACTTAATTAAACTTTTCGTACTATATACATAGAATTACAATTAATCAAGAAAAAATCAAGGGCATTGGGGGTAGGGGTTCCGGACCCCAGGAACCCCCTTGTGTGTGCCCCTAATGATACATAAAAAAATTCTTTGTTCACTCTGGAGATCTCAGCTTTGTCAGAATACGTGGATGGTGCAAGATTGCATCATCTTGCTTTTAAAAACGCGAGCGTGGCACTTTTTTAGGAGATCAAGTTGCGATTTTTTCCGATTAGGTGGGAAAACTAAAAACTTATTTCACACCAAGTCTTGAAGGGCTCAAGACAATTATGAATTAAAGAAAATTTCTCGAAAGAAAATTTAAGTAAATTATTATTATAATAATATAATAATAATAATAATAAATACATAATTTTATATCGCTTTCCTATCCGTAAATATTTAACTACTTTTTTTGATAAGGTAAATACATTACTTTAAAAATAACGTTCGTTCTAAATACACTAAGGATATTTTAGTGGCCAGCAACAATCCGGACAACAAACATATTCGAAAGATTTCGAAATAAACCGCATTGAAGATTTTTTTTAACCTCAAGCTACACAGCCTTTCACCATCCACTCGTATAATCCAAGTTTGTGTCCATAATACTCTTTCCTCTGGAATAGACTTCGTACAAAACCCTTCACTCGGCCCACCAGTTTTTGGGATTATGCTAAAAGCGACTGACCTTTACTGAAAGCTGCCGCTGCTGGTAGCTGAGAGTATACACAAGTAGATGTATGAAAAAATTTCAAATCGTTCCAGCAAAGTGGTTGAAGGGGGAGGTTGAGGATCAGCTTTTCTGGACACGGCGGCGTGCTAGTGAGAGAGATCAAGCTGAAAAAGAGGTCTGCAGATGAATGCTGTCGATGGAATTGAAAAGTAAGGAGCTACGCAGTTTAGTGAGTTTGGGAGGTTGGTGGCGTTGAAGTAAAAAGAATGTTTGATTTTGTAATATTTTGGAAAGTGCAGCTTTACGTACACATATTCTTCACTTTTAAGTATTTTCCTAGGATGTTTTAAATAAACTTACTACTTGATATTTTTTTTTTGTTGGGTTGGAGTTTATATTTTGGTAAGGCATTTTAGTTCGCGAGTGTGTTTTATAGGCATAATGGAATTGTATCTATTATACAGTCAAAAGCATGAATAGCATGAATAAGACATGACAAAAATGAACATATATTTTTATATATCGTAGGGTTTTTCCAGTACAGCCTAGATATAATTGTACTATTAAACAGAGATTATATTTTTACAGTACATGAATTCTCAGGACTTTTATTGATAAATTTAAGTATATTCTAAGAGAAGAATATTAGTTGTTTATAATAAGTCATGGAAAGTGGAAAATAACTCTTTTTAAAGCTATGTCATAGCCCCCGAGTAGTTTTTTTAAAGTGTGACTTATATAAACGAAACAACCATAGCATGCGAAAAAAGGATCGTATACTTTTCGGTGGTATATGCTGCTAATGTGTGCAGTTTGGAAGCAGGTTTGAAGAAAGTATCTAAGATTCAGCAAAGACCAAAAAGCAATCGGACCAAAAAGAAATTCATCACCGGTCACTGATTAAACCCTTTTATTCTATCTATATTAATTTTGACACACGGGATGAAAGTGCCCACATTTAATAAAGAATGAAGAATTTAATAAAAAGACAAACAAAAGGAGACTGATCAACCTTTCTGCTCGTCAAGCAAGAAAAGAGGGGGGAGGTAATCCCTACATACATGCAGATAAAGAAAAACATAGGGAAATATAATAAAAATGTTATAGTCACGTGTTTAACTGAAGCGAAATGGTTTATATTTTATAAAGGTGATTTTTTAGAGAAAAACTTATGGGAAAATGCATGCGTAAGCTATTGAGTTATAATTTTCTATGCATAGAAAATGAATCAAAACATAGTTTTATCTTTTTACTGTAGGAATGAAATGAGATTGACGCTTAGAAATATTCTATTCGGAATTCAGATTTTAAATAATATCATCAGGTTGTATTACATATATGTATTTCAAAGTAATAACATAATGTATTAGAACATTAAGTGCTCAAAGACAGAAACTAAAATTAGTGTTTGTTGTTTAAAATAATATTTAAAAAATCGAAAAACAAACATGTATTTAAAACATAAAATAAAAGGTACTTTTATGAATAATTTATTAGCAAAGATTTATTTCCATCTATAAGTGTCACATGAAAAATTTCAAAAGTTTTTGCTTGTTTTTGTTACAATTGGTGAGTACATAAATATATTTAAACTTTCCGAAAATTCCTTGTAAAATCATTTCTTAAAAAATACAGCATCACAACGTTTTTACAAAGCCTTACACAGAGATTAATTTATGCTTTAATTCATAAAAGAAATTTTGCTTATAGCATATAAGTAATTAATAATAATTTTTAAATGCAGATATTGTTTAAATTGTTATTGAATTTGTAGCTATTTCTTTGTAAAATTTACCACATTTGGATTTTTTAATTAATTTTTTCCCTTCAAAAATTCGATCTTCAGAATCATCTTAAACGGTTTATTTATCAGTGAACTGTTTTAAAATGAGAAATTTTTTATCAATTGAATTTTAGTTTGTAAATATGTGCATGTGTACTTAAAAAAATAAATAGAAATTTTAAGTTGTTTGTAATTGTTTTCCAAGCGTACTAACACACAAGCGTACTTTTTGCAAATAAGACATATTCTGTATCAGTAACATATTTTTCATTGTAAATTTCAAATTTTCATTGGTCAGACTGAAAATTTTTAAAAAGTTAGAAGAGAGAAGATAACCCATCTGTAATTAGCATATTATTTCCAGCTTGGAAACTTTGAAGAGCTTTCTATAATTATACAGAATAAGAAACGATATCGAAAACCGACGAAGTCTTAACTTCAGCAAATTCGGTTAGAATCATGAGCATCTGTAATTTTCTGAAAGAACAAATACTTATAAACGGCGGAATTTTTCTTCAATAATCCAGAAAGTTTAAAAAAATCAATTCAAATAATAAAAAGTAACATATATATATATACGAGGGCTGTTTCTTAAGTAAGACCCGCTTGTTTTTAAAAAATTAACAACAATATTTTGTTTCAAAATACCTTTATGTTAGGATTGTACATACTTTTGCTTATTTTTCTACATAGTTGCCGAGTTTATTAATGCACTTGTCATACCTTAGATTAAAGTTTTGAAAATCCTTTTCAAAGAAGTCTGCCGCCTGGTCAGATAGCCAAGAGTTCACGGCCGCTTTCATTTCTTCGTTGTCACTGAAGCACTTCCCGCCAAGACTGTGTTTGAGGTACCGGAAATCGTTAGAGGAGCAGGGTCGGGGCTGTATGGGGCATAGTCCAAAACCTCCCAGCCAAAAGATTCGATTACGTCCCGAGTCGTTCGAGAAGTGGAAGGTCCTGCGTTATCGTGGAGGAGCAAAACACCTTTTGACAGCATGCCACGTCGTTAAGAGGTGAAAACGGCTGTGAATCTTGGCTGTCCGACCAGGCGGCAGACTTCTCTGAGGAGGATTTTCAAAACATAATTCTAAGGTATGGGAAGTGCATTAATAAACTCGGCAACTATACAGAAAAATAGGTAAAAGTGTGTACAATCCTAAAATAAAGGTTTTTTAAAACAAAATATTTTTGTTATTTTGTAAAAAAACAAACGGACCTTACTTAAAAAACAGCCCTCGTATATATATATAATCAAAATTTCTCTACAGGAGAGAGATGAGTAAACATGATTAAAACTGAAAAGAATTGAAATTGCAAGGTAACCAGACAACAGAATTTAAAAGGAAATATGAAAAATTAAAATAATAGAGTTAAATATAAAAAATATAAAAGAATGGATGCTACAGTATTATCAACATTGCTGACTTAGGACAGCTTACATATAAAAAATTTTATATAAAAGGGAGATTGAACATGTTTTGTGGCCAGCCAACCTTTCCCCTTTCTGTTAATAATACTGAGCAATAACCAATCGAAAATAATGGATAGAAATTCTGAATCCATTATGAGAAAAAGGTATAACTTACCTAAAATTATATATATATAATTCTGCTAATTCCATCAAAAACGGTTGTACATTTTAAAGGTAGATATCTTCAATTTCTAGTACAATATTTAAAGAAACTAAATTCGTATTGAAGTTGATAGGAAGAAAAACAAATCACACTGGTAATAGTGTAACAGGAAACAGTATTGAATTTGGGAAGAAATAAAATTTTGAGCTGTGTTTAAAATTAATTATTCAATATTATAATTGTAAGAGGAATTTTCACATTTTTTACAAGATTTTTATAACTGCTTAAACATTTTCAGTACAGGAAGAAATTATATTGAAAAGGTAATAGATGGGTACAGAAAATAAAGAGGAAGAATATTTTGTTCTTCGGGTCCCACAAAACAGATATTAAAGGGGGAAATGAACAACACCCAGTTATTCTACCCTAACTGGTAACCTTATGGTCCCTCTGACTAATCTACAATAACAGCAAATCATTGCGCACTTTCTGAACTACTCATACAATAAAAAAGAAAGAAAAAGAAAATAAAGAAAAAAAGAGAGAGAGAAAACGTTTTGAACCTCGCACCACAAATCTCAGTTTATTGAGCCCCCTACTCTGATCCTGAGTTTGATACAAACCACCACAAAGTGCCGGATGACAAGAGAGAGGAAGCAAAAACTGCTTTGATCTAAAAAAGAACCCTTCTCAAAGTCAGTCCTTCTGCTGTCTCTTTGAAGAGCAACAGACTGTATAATTGCTTCCTTACAAGGACTCCTTTCGAGTTTAAATAACCGTGAGTGTGTCGGCTGAAAAATAACCACCCATGGGTTTGTATCGCACCCTCGTTTCTTTTTGGAAACTTTTTTTTAGGTATGAAAACTTGGTGAAATGTCACTGGAATGAATTGGTGGAAGAATCTGATTCAGTATTCGGGGTAGCGTGTAATAGGTGGTAATGGGGAATGGGTAGTATCTATAGAGGTGAAAAGGTAAGACTTGTTTACAAAAAGAAACTGTTTATTGGCGTGTTTTTGGAGCAGCATTGTGTGTGTATATTGTTAAGTTTGCAAGTTGTGTACGATTTGTGTCTGAGAGTTTGAAAAAACAATTACTTTCAATAATAATAATAATACAGTTTGGATCAACAAAATAGTACTCTTATAATAAGCATGTTGCCATTTAAAATATTATACAAATTTGCGTAGTCCATCCGTAAATAATTTTCAGTTAAACCGCCCTAAAATCCACCAAAGAGATTGCACAGCAAAAGCTATATTCCAAGGTATTTCTTCATGAATTATAAACTGGTATTAACAAAAATTACAAAATATTACAAAATTCTTACAAAATATTACCCACGTTTGGTAAAACATGTATTAGTTTTTAAAAGTACAACATAGTTATTTATATTAGCTTCACAATCTAGTTTCTCATCAAAATTCTGCGATTCAATGGCTAAAATTACTTAAACAGAAAGTAATACATAGATATAGGTGTTCCTTTTTCACTTGAACTTGCCTTTATATTACTGAATCTGTCCATGAGTGATTTACTGTTTATTGATTCGATCTAAGCGTCTTCCAATTTTTTTTTCTAGTGTAAAACCTTTTACGATTAACAATAAAATTACGTTTAACCTTACAATCTTAATTCCTACGGCTAAGAGTTATACCACTGAGGCCATCTTATTTTTGACCTATACTGTCTTGTTACATTTGTATTTATTGCTTTGCTTTTTTCAATTTATGACAATTTAGTATATGATTATTAATATATTTATACATAAATTTTCTTTCAAAAATAGAATAGTTATTTGAAGAATAGAAATTCCAGAACTTCGAGAATGAGGTTTCAACGAGAAAAACGGTAAATTAAGGAATAATGAAATAGCTTAAAAAATTCCCAAAAGCGAGATCATAGACAAAAGTGCAAGTACCTAAAAATAGGGCTGATACCGGAATCCATTGCTAAGATAAAAAAAGGGGGGGGGGCTGCAACATAATTATGATTTTATTGGCTATGATTCAAGGGCTATACACTGAATTATGATTTCATTGATGTCTGAATTATGACTTCATAGAGCTATATTTATTTTATTTTTTATTTTTACTTTTCAAATGGGCCTGCGGATTTGTATTTTTACCATTGCAGAACTATTACATTTCCTGGGAGCTGGTATCAATTCTTAGAGCGGCACCAAAATGGTATATACTAATTGCCACAATGTAATTTTGACGCTCAATTTCTTTTCCAGAGGGAGACACCTGAGCTCTGATGATGCGAAATTGTACTAGGAATTTAATTTTGAAAAGAGAACCCAAGCCAAACAGGCTCTCTAGGGATCTTTAACATGTCACATTATCATATAATTTTTTGCGTCATGAAAATCCTTTGACTTGAGCTGGGATCGAACCCGTAAACTTTGGCATACAAGGCTGGCGTCTAACCATATATAGTAAATTTAGTGCTCATAAAAAAATTGATAGAATAAATATTATTAGATTTAATTATGTAGTATATTTAAATCTTATAATATTTTCGATCAATTTCTTTATGAACACTATATAAATTTACTATATCTTCTTATTATTATTTACTGAAATGCTGAACGGGAAATTTTTTTTATTTATATATTTTATTGAAAACAATGATAATATCCCCGGGTAACACAAAGTATCACACAGGGCCCACAGAAGTAAGTATTAATCGCGCAATATATAAAGGGATGAAGAAAAAAAAATCCCTTGAGATTATTAGGAAGGATTAAAAATACTCAGAACAAACTCACTGAACTTTTTAAAGTATTTCTGGTGGAAAGAAGTTGAGGAAGATTCGAAGGCCAATTTACATTAAGTCCTTTGAACACCAGTCTTAGAATATATATTCCATTCTCTTTCAAACTTAGAAGGAACACATGTTCTACATTTTCCTCGCCACCAATATCACAATCACGGGTTGATGACAGAACTAAATTAAATTTTTTCAAGTAACTTTTAAAGTTGCCATGACCAATTAGAAATTGGGTTATTTTGTTATTAGTATAAAAAAGATGGCAGGACAGTCTCTTATTAATGGTTGGAAAAAACTTCTTGTTTGTTTCTCCCTTTATTTGATGTGAGATATTCTTGGTTCCAAGACTTCCCCATTCTTTCTTTCATAATCTTCTTGTAAAATAATTTAGGAATATTAACGGCAATGCCAGTTTTGCGCTTTGCTGCAGCCTTTGCAAGCCAATCGACTAGCTCATTTCCAAAAACGCCCGTGTGTCCACGAACAAAACAATTTTGTAAGAAGAATCTATTTACATAATAGAAGGGGGGGGGATGTTTCCTGCTCAACTTGGAAACATAAGTAAGGTTGTTACCAGCTTTTTTTTTAAAAAAAATTGTCATCAAAGTACTTTGAAGTTGTGTGGCCTATGTATTATAAAACTACATTTCTGTTTGTATATAAATACTACATTTGCAATTATTATATATAAAATTAAATTGTAAGCTTTTTAAAAAAAATTGATGAATTATTTTATACAAGAAATGGCATATTTTTGTATAAATATAATCTTCAAAAAATATTTCTTTCTAAATTTTTGTCCGAAAATATTGTATTAAATACCTTTTTTAATACTTTGAAAAACATCTCATTTTTTAAAATATAATTTTAAGTATTTCAGTTGTCACAAAAAAGAGTAATGGACTATTTTCACATTTATACCCCAAAACAGAATTTATCAATTTATTATGCACTTAGTTTTTGTTTAAACAGTACCTACCTGTTTTAGCTTTGAACATTTGAACTTCTAACATTGTATTTAATTGTCAAGAAGGAAAAGAAAAACAAAAGATATTCACATTATTTAAATTGCATTTGCCTTTTGAATAAAGCTCTGAAAAGATTATTTGTTTTAACTGTGCGTACTTACAACATATAGCATTGTCAAAAGCATTTTTTAACGCATGAATTATGATTCGGTTTGGTTGGACAAAACGCGCTTATTGAAAACATCTATCACCTAACCCAGGGGTTTGCAAACCACGGTTCTCTGCGTTGCATCTGCTACAGATTTTTGCTTATACGAATTAAAAATAATCATGTCTGCTAAAAATCATTGTTTCCTCTTCTCTTTTTTAATAATTATCCACTGAAAAAAATTACCCCTGTTTTTTCATATACATACATATACATAATTATTAAAATGACTAGGTGAAAATATTAGAATTTGTTCTAAATCAATAAAAGCCCAACTCATGGGTAAAAATGCTGCTTATGGAAAGACACACCTCAAAGATATATTTCCAGAAACGTTTATTTATTACATATATCAAATCGAGAGCCCTTATGGATATATAGGAGATACACTTAAACCCCTAACAGAAGTGACAAAAACATATTCATATTTTATAACATGCTTAAGGGTTAGTAAAAAAGAGCGTTGAAAGACTTTTTACATGCAAGAACAATTAAAATCAGTTTTAATTATTAGAGTAATTATGAAATTCCTACATAAAGCACTTATGGAATTACTGGCAGGGAAAGTTTAATTTCAACATCAGGATATTTTTACAATGCTTGTTCTAGTATTAAGCGACAGAAATAAAGATATTTTCTATAGTTCTTAAATGAATGGAAAATGTCATTTTGTATAAAATTTTATTTAAATATTATTAAAATTGGAGCATGGCAGTCGTGATCCTGACTGCTGCCGGACCTTTCCCCTCTCCGAGTGTGCACGTGATTATTTGATATATTAGTTATTTTGTTTTGCTTACATTGGCTTTTCTCCCTTGAAAGCTTGCCGACCCTTGATCTGGTAACGGGTTATCTTCGTCCCTTTCTACTAATCCTCTAGGGCAGTGGTCTTCAAACTGTGTTCCACAGAACCCTGGGGTTCCACTAGGCATACCTGGGGGTTCCTCGAGTCATTATAAAAAAACGGGAAGAAATAAATATGTATGCAAAATGGATTCATGTTCTCTATGAAGTTTATTTAGTTGCAAGTATCTAAAACACATACCCCCTAGTCATTAAAACTGAAAATTCTATTTATATATAATAAATTTATTTTGCAACACTTTTTAAACTTTTATTACAATATAATAAAAGAATATTAAAACGTTTTATTTATATATATATATATACTTCCTACTAGGTTGTGAATGTTCTATTGTTTACTATCTCGAGTTTCAGACATAATTTTATACTCGTTAGTTATCATAATGTCTTGAAAAACCAAATAGTTTTCTAATGGAAAGCGCACCTTTTAACATTTGTGGGAAACAAAATGAAGGGAAGGGAACAACATATCAACAGAGTTGATGTTAAAATCTAAATTTAGGCAAGAACAGCTTCTAAATTTTAGGTTGTAAATCCATGCAAATTACACGGGATTTTTCACACAGTTATGAACATTTTAAGGCCATTCAGAACACTGTGTTTCATTGAAATATATTTCACAACGCAAGTGGCAAAAGTATAAAACACAAATTAAACACAGAATATGTAATGCGATTGCATTTAATTTCAATAGACCTAGACTTCGACAGTTTGAGTAAAAAATACTAGCATATATCCCAATTATTTAACTTAATGCAAGGGTAGGTGAAATTTAAATCACAAATTAATATTATTAATCAGTAAATTATGTTACAAAAATTAGATTAGAATTTTTTACTAATAAAAGTAATACTTTTTTTTAATTGCCTTTACATAACGTTCCTATAACATGTTCATCTGCTTTAAAGATTATTTTAAGATATATTCTTCGAAGTATGTATATAGAATGAGGTTCTACGAAGACACTTTCTAATTCTAGGGGTTCCACGAAAGCACCTTCAAGTTCTAAGGGTTGGATAAGTTGAAAAAAAATTTAAAGACCACTGTGTGTGTGTGTGTATGTGTGTGTGTGTGTGTGTATGTGTGTGTGTGTGCTCTAGGAGAAACTCTTTTCAGTAAATTGTTTAATTTGAAAACTTTTTTCTGTAAAGGAGCCGTGATTTATATGCAAATGAATGTTACTATTTAAATTTAACTAAACCGAATTCGTAGAGGAAGATAGCAGTAATCTGTGTGTTGATATTGGTTTGAATTTTTTAGATTTATATTTGAATTGTTTGAACAACTTGGAACAAGAGTAGGAGCCTCACGGTTCGAGTCCAAGGAATTGAGCTGTGTATCTGCGTTAATCAAATAATAAATACCTTTAGTAATAATTATTAATAAATATTAAGGCTGACCCACTCCCATTAGCTACTACAAAAATTGTTGTTAGTTAAAAGTGATAAGAATAAAAAGCTTTTTAAATCTTGGAGATGCCTCTTCCTTTGGTTAACTCTCACTCTGAGCGGAGGTCAGCTACAGCCTAACCCAATCTATATTAAAATGCATGCATAAGTCATTATAAAAACATCAATGAGAGTTTACCAGTACAAAAATCTCTGTACAAACTAAAGCATTTTGCTGCTAAATAATGCAAAATTCCCTCTAAATCTTCAACTCCTAGACACATTCAATCATACTAATAACAAATCCTTTCTACTGTCCGAAACTTTGGAGGGAGTTGACAGCCAAGAAAATCAAAAGTGAACCATTTAACTGAGAAAGAGCCTCTTGAAAGAAATCCCAAGAGTTCAACTCCACCAGAGGAAGGGAAACTTATGGTGGACATAAATATCACTGCTTCACTTCTGACCACGCTTCAGAAGTGAACTGATCCGTTGACGCATTGACGTCTGTCCACTGCTTCCGGAAGACAGATGACTTTTAAGAAGATGACAGCTCGGATGGATGAACACTTTCCCTCGCCGGGTACTCTTTGTTTCGATTTCTCCCGATTATTTTGTTTTGTTTAATTTTTTCCCTCTTATTTCTTTAGGTAAATGGATATGCCACCGAAAGACCTTGTGACCACTTTAGATTATTGCACGACAAAGTATTTTCTTTGAAAAAGGAAATCTTATTTCTTGGAAGTAGTAAAATGAACACAAAAGTTTCAACTAGAAAAAGTAATGAATTCAATACAATTTTATTCGATTGTGTTGATTTTTTATCTGTCTTTATAAAACTAAAAATATTTTTTTTTTCTCTTTCCGGCCAACAAGAATTTATAATTTTTTTTTTTTTTTAAAGTAAATGTAATATTATACAAAGGGACGTTTTTAATCAACTCTTAAGGGTGTTTCTGCCATACAACAAAACCTTAAATAAATTTGGAACACATTTTCAAACGAAAAAAAAAAGTGGTAAAAAAATTCGTGACGTTGTAACAGATATTTTTTTTTTATCCTTCTGTGTTTTTGAATTTGAAAACATTTCGTAAATACACAATTTTTTCGTTGAACATCTGAAGTGAAAATTCTGTTTAACATTACAATATGGAGACGAAGTACGGAGTGCATTTTGTACCATGAAGAAAGGAGTGAAGGAGGGAGTGATTCTTTTACTTCTCCTATAAAGCAATTCGACGAACATCGTAATTCTGAACTATAGACAAGAGACGAGGACGACACCTGAGCTAGCACTCCCTCTCCGAACTTTTACATCATGATGCCAGTGGGAGAATTTTGAGCTACGACAGATTTAAAGTGGACACTGTGTGTCTTCAGTGGCACGAGGGGGTGCACTTATAACACCCTGAATCATGATCACTATACTATCCAGGAGATTGACTCAGATAGAAATAAGTAATAAATATATTATTACAAGGTAAAATGAAGTCATAATCAATACTGATGTTGAAGGATTTTTTATTCAAAGAAATGTTTATGACCTGTTATTTAACAACATGCCACAGATAACTTTAATTCTATAATCTATTTTCAGTTTTACTTAAAATTAAAATAAAATTTAAAAGGGAAAAACTGCTTACTTAAATTAATTAATTGTTCACATTGCAAGTATATTTAAAAAGTTTGACACTGTAAAAAATAAATGAACTGAAGGGAAAAGAAATATTTTAAAATCCTCATAATACAGGTTGATTCATAATTAGTGCGAGCAATTTTAAAAGCATACAATTATTTCTGGAAAATTTTAATCACTTTATTACCAGTTTTATTTAAAAAAATAATCATTTAAATTACCAATCTAACTATTTTTATGGGGGGGGGGGGGTAGTAAATTATGTTTCCAAAATTAGGTCCTCTAACACGAAACGAAATTTTATAATGTTTTTGAAGGATGGTTGCTCAAATTTTCTAAAAATAAAGTAATTAAAAATCAGAAAAAAAAAACATTTTCCTTTTGAATTACTACCTGAATTTCGAAAAAAGAAATAAAATATGGCTGGTTATCAAAAGCTCCAGAAAAACATTATGGATAAAATTAAGCTTTTGGTGAAAAAGAAAAAAAAAAAAGAAATTAAAAAGACTTATAACTGTAGAAAATTATCTGCGTCAAAGAACTTTAGCAAATAATCTATTGGTATCACAATCGACAATTTGTTGTCAGATAAAGAAAATTGGCTATGAAAAAGTGAATAAACCATTCTGTCATCAACTGTCTGCAAAGAAAAACAAAAAACAAAAAAAAAAACGTTCTTGCTCTCTGTATTTAAAGTTACTCAAAGGTAGATACAAAACATGGATAGCTTCTGATGAAGCACTGTTTCATCTGTCATCCATATCTGGCAAAACGAAGATACAATGGATTTCAGTCATGTTATGGATGGTGCTATGATATGGATGAGATGCATATCTATATATATATAAATGTTATGTTGGTTTGTGTACGCTTCCATAACTCAAAAAGTTCTGCATGGATTTATCTGAAATTTTGACACAACGTTGCATTTGACCCCGGTCAGGTTCTTACGTACTTTTTATTTTAAAATGCACTCTAAATTTTTTTTAAATTTAATTTTTAAGTGATTTTTTGGTGTTATGACGTTATACGATGTCACGATTCGCTCTGAATGCTGAAATTTAAGCTTTACACATAGTTTTTACTGATTATTACATATTTTTACTATAGTTATGTTTATTGGTTGTCATATTTATCAATTTTTTGTTCTTTGATACGTAATTGGGATTAATTTTGTATATTTTTAACTGGTTTGACTTTTTATTTAAATTAATGTAATTTTTTTTATCAGTTTTGGGTTATTTTTAATTTCTCTATGTTTATTACTATTTTATAAACTGCGTGAACCTATTTATGTATTTTTGCATTAATTTATTATTCAAATTACTTATTTATTTATTTATTTTTTTGTGATTTGCATTTAATTAATTTTTGCTTATGATTTTTTCTTACATATTTTTGGGATTTTTATCTGATTTTTGTTTATGATTATTTCTTATTTATTTTTGTGATTTGCATTTAATTAATTTTTGCTTATGATTGTTTCTTACATATTTTTTAGGATTTTTATCTGATTTCTGTTTATGATTATTTCTTATATATTTTGGGGATTTCCTCTGATATATATTAATGATTATTTCTTATATATTTTGTGATTTGCAATGTGTTTCATTGTCTGATTGATCTTTAAATAATTTGAAATCAACCCGTTTTTCTCATGTTTTTAAACTCAAATTAATTTTAAGTTCTCAGGCCACCATTTCTGTAATTAAACCAGACTATCCATTAAGAAAATTATGCCTCATATAAGATTCACAATTGACTGGATGGACCAGCTCTCTTTTTTCCATTTAACCAGACTGAGCCACAGCAACGCGTGGCAGGGTACAGCTAGTATATATATATATAATATATATATATGCACATGCACACAAAATCTTCAACCGTTTGAAAAAAGAGGAACAAATATGAAAATTTTTAGTAAGTATGAGAGAAACTCTTTTAAGATATATGAAATATTATTCATACATGCAGAGAGTACTTATAAAAAGCAAACATTTAAGGGATTTTTGTTCCACAATTGTAAAATATAAAATAGAGTGGAAACTTTAAAATTGAAAATTAAATTCTTCCATTTTCGCATATTGTTAAGTAGTGTGCTTAGTTATGTGCAATAAAATAAATATGCCCTCTTTCGAATTATTCTGGTAAAAAAAAAATTGGCTGCTTAAGGGGTTAAAAATAGAAATAAAAATTACAGTATTATATATATTATAATATATATATAATCAAAATTTCTCTAGAAGAGAGAGATGAATAAACATGATTAAAACTGAAAAGTATTGAAATTGCAAGATAACCAGACAACAAAATTTAAAAGGAAATATGAAAAGTTAAAATAATAGAGTTATATATAAAAAAAATATAAAATAATGGATGCTACAGTATTATCAACATTGCTGACTCAGGACAGCTTATATAGTATATAAAAAAATTTATATGAAAGTGGGTTGAACATGTTTTATATATAATATAATATAATATATATATATATATTATATGTATATATA
>BMAO01026913.1:0-32088 GCA_019973975.1 Trichonephila clavata | reverse complement strand
TTTTTTACCTATTGCTAATAGTACATGTAACAAAAGTTGGTATGCTTTTTGAATCAAAGCAATACTTATTTTTAAAAAATAATTGAACTCAGAATTTGTGCATTTCTTAAGGAATTTTCAATAAGCAATCATAAAATGAAGTATTGTACAAATACTAATCATGTTATCGCAAAACCCATACCAACTTTTGTTA
The DNA here is from genome assembly GCA_019973975.1 of Trichonephila clavata. Lineage (NCBI taxonomy): Eukaryota > Metazoa > Arthropoda > Arachnida > Araneae > Nephilidae > Trichonephila > Trichonephila clavata. The sequence goes on along the minus strand of BMAO01026913.1, from coordinate 31,895 downwards.
TGCATAATTTGACGTACTTGAAAATCAAATTTCATGTGTGTAGGAGGTGTACATTTAATGTGTACATTTTTGTAGGAGGAGTTGCATTTTAAAATCACTTCATAAATTTTAAGTTTTTCCTTAAAAAATCAAATGGCTAGTTTTTAATGAAATTTTGAGCAATAAATCTGTTTTACATAATTTACACACATAGGAGGCCACCAAAATTTTTTTGGAAAACCTTAAATTAAAAATTTTTGCTTAAATCGTACCATGTCCCCTTAAAATATATTGACTTGATGCTAACGTTGAATAAAATGTGGCAAATACATATTGTTAGTCATAATTTTTGTGATAAAGTGACATTTCATGTTAAAAATGCATTTTTCAAAAAGTTTGTTTATAAAAATTTATGTTCTTTTTTCTCAGAAAATAATGAAGGATGCTCATAAAAATTTGAATAAAACATAACTCATATGTACACTGAACATAACCATGTACACTGAAGTGAGCCTTTATAAATTTTCCCAAAATATTTTAACATAAAGCATTTATCGTAGAAAAAAAATGAAAATTTTCAAGAAATTCATAGTAATATTTTTATGTTGCATGGTTTTGAAAAAACTTAATATATTTGAAACATCTCACTTCAACATAAATATTAAAGTCTAATTAATATTCAGACTAAATCAGAAGTCTTAATATTTAACAGTTTCTGAGAAAAAGTACACATATATATGTCTTCGACAGCAAAGTCGAACTAGATTCTAGAAATTCAATTGCAGGGTGCATCTACCAGATGCTGAGTAACTTTGGTGAAAATAAGACTAGACGTCTTTCAAGAAAATCATTCGTTTATTCTACTGAGGACGGCACATTATGATACATAAAAATCTAACGTTCGGCTACAGACGAGAGCACAACCAGTTCTCAATATATTCGTCAGCTCGCAGACTGACGTCACAAACAACGCCGCCTAGTGGCACTTTTATTTCGCTTCAGTTTAGAACAATATATATATGTGATGATACGGGATGATTTTTGGCGTTGCCTGTAAAGCTTGTTATACACATAAAATTACATAAATTTCATGTTTAAAAACACAAAAATAGTTTTCCTGTTGATTTGGATATCATTTATGTAATATTTAAAGAAACTTTTTAATTCTGATACTTTAAGAAATTGTGTTTACATGTGAATATACAAAGCACTATTGAAACTTTTCGAAATGTCATATATTCATGTATTACTGTCTTATAAAGATTATATTTTTTAATTTGTGTCTTCTTTTTCTATAAATTTATTGTATGCTGAACTTTTATTTTATATTTCATATATATTGTGTATACTGAAGTAAAATTTTTGAGATATTAATCAGACATTTAGCTAAAAAGCAGATGTCGTAACATAGAAAAGGAAAACTTTTATACAATTCATTATTCTACTGTACAAAAATTACATTTTAAAACAGGCTGATCAATTTTTTAAAAAAATTTCACTTCTGTATAAAGATAAATGTTTATTTAATGCACACACAAATTTTTAAGCTTTGTGTTCAATAGTTTCTTAGTAAAAGGTACATAAATGTATCCCAAAATGCAATGCCCTTTTTCGTTGCAGAAAACTTGTTACACACAAAAAATACACAAATTTCATGCTTAAAAACATACAATCAGTTTTCTTGTTGTTGTTTTGGATACCATTTATGTAATATTTTAAGAATCCTTTTAATTCTGATACTTTAAGAAATTGTGTTTACATGTGAATTTATTCTAATGAAACTTTTCGAAATGTCGTATAATGATGTATTACAAAAGTCATATTTTCTTGTATTGACACATTTTCATATGGTATTTATGATGATTTATAATAATCTTGGATGACAATAATGTATCAGAACAGAAATTCTTCAAAATACATGCATAATTTGAGAAAAATGATGCAAATGCTATAAAATATCTCGATAGATTAAAAGTGAAAAATGCTATATATGTATTTTCTGAGAAATCTAAGTAAAAGTAATAAGTAAAAAGTCCTAAAAGTTATTCAGAATAAGCTAATATTTAAAAAAATAGCGCAAATACAGATTGTAATTTATAATTTTTTGATGAAGTGACATTTTATAATAAAAATGCAATTATCTCAAAACGGTGTTTTAAAAATGCGTGTATCTTTTTCTCAGAACCTATTCAACGGAAACACTTATAATCTTCACTGAATATTACTGATATCTAACTATATACATTGCACGGAGCTTTTATTAATATTCCCATAAATTTTTGTAAAAATCAGTTATCGTGAAAAAAAATGACATTTTTCAAAAAAATTCATAGTGATACTGTTGCGATGAATGTTTTTGAAAAAACTAAACAATATATTTGAAAAAGCTTCCGATCATTTTAACTAAAAAAGTCTAATTAATATACAGAAAAAATCTTAAGTATGTACACTTAATAGTTTCTGAGAAAAAGGTACATAAAAATGCTCAATTTAACATTAGCGGGATAGGGGGTACCGACTAACCTTAAACCGTAAACACCATGCAAGAATTCTTTTCAGTTTCACAAAAGATGAGCACTTAGTGATGATTGGGAGTAATTCCACATTTTGCGTTACAAGACACACTGGATCGGATTTTTTAAACTCACGTAAATATAAATCATTATCGTTGATTTCACTGATATCACAAGGAGACACAACTGGGTTGTTTTACAAAACCGATGGACCATACCCCACTACAATACACAATCTTGAATTTTATCAGGATCTATCCCTCTGGATATAATATCCACGGGATTTTTTTGCGATTAGACGTGGTTCCAGGAGCTCACTTCGGTTAGATATTGAATTACACTGACTCGATTTTTCACAATGGGCTTGAGAACTGAAGGGTCCTTTTTTATCCATGCAAGGACGATGGTCGAATCAGTCCACAGCACAATATCGTTGAAGGGAATTTTCATCGATTTGATGGTCTTTTGTATTAACTTAGTAAGAAGCACTGCTGCACACAACTCAAGCCGGGGAATCGTTACCGACTTCAAAGGTGCAATTCTTGATTTGGAGCACAATAAATTTGTGGATACAGTTCCCGAATTATGAAGACAATTTACATAAATTAATAGGCTCTCAAAGAACTGTCGCAGTACCCATGGAGCTCTATTCTCAGTGCATCGACCAATAAAATATATCGTGGAATGTTCAAGTTGTTAATTGCAGCTAAAGACTTCACAAATCGCTTCCACTGTGTTTCCAAATGTATTAGCAAGGAATCATTCCAGTCCAATTTTAATCTCCATAATTCTTGCATCACCAGTTTCGCCTTCGTAACTACAGGCGAAATGAGACCTAATGGATCAAAAATCCTGGCAGTGGCTGAGAGGACTGACCTTTTTGTAATTGTACAGGGATCAGAGACACCTGCAATGGAAGACACCGAAAATGCTAAATTGTCCTTTTGGGGTCTCCACAAAAGTCCTAAGACTTTAGTTTCATCAGGAATTGTGAGAGAAACATCTCCATGAGAAACATCGAAATTAGAAAGCAGTTCAATGCAGTTGGAGGACCATTTATGCAACTGCATGCCAGTTCCACTGAAGAGGGATATAAGTTCCTGTTTAAGTTGTTTTGCTGAAGAAATGCTCGAACAGCCACTGATAAGATCGTCCATGAAAATATCAGCACTCACAGCGCACGCCGCTAACGGATATTTATGCCCGTCATCCGTAACTAATTGCTTAAGCACTCGTTGTGCAAGAAAAGGAGCACATGTTGTACCGTACACTACTCTGTTAATTCTGTATGTTTTGATAGAGTCGTCAATACTGTCCTTCCATACAATTCGTAACAAGTCTCTCTGAGATTCATCTATGAATATCATGCGAAACATTTTTTTTAATATCTGAAGTCAAAGCAATTTTATTTTTTCTGAATCTCAATAATATCGCGAATAAATCATCTTGAATGACTCCTCCATTTGCCAAAATAGAGTTCAAAGACTCGCCAGTCGAAGTAGAACATGATGCATCGAAAATAGTCCTAAGCGGTGTGGATTTGGAGCCGGGACGTAATACACCATGATGCGGCATATAATATGAAACTGTCGGTTCATATTCATCGGATACTTGCTCCATATATCCCATATCCAAATATTCATAGATAAAGTCTCGATATAACTGCTTAAGATGACAGAACACCTTTAAAACTCAATTTTTGGTCAAAATATCGATTTTTCGTTTTTGATCAAATATTAAAAATCAATCTTTTATCTTTCTAAATCTGTTAAAATTTTGTTTCTAGCTTAATTAGAAGCTAAGTTACACTTTTTTTAATATTACTTGATCATGAATTTCTCTGACCGGAAATGCCTTTCTGCTAACCGGAAGTGGCCCAAATTGTTTGTTTACGTTTCTCTTTCATGGTATATGACATGAAATATGAAAATTAATATACAAATATTTAGTCAGAAATTAAAATAGAATATTTGAGAATAAATATAAATGTATTTGGAAATACATTTTTCCTTTTTTATGTATGAAATCTGGCATCAAATTTGTTGTTTAGTGACTTTGTTTACATATATGTTTGATTTTCATACTGAAAGAATCGACAGCGTAGAAAGTTATTTAATAATTCTATTCTGTTTTATTTTTGCTTACAAATGGTTAAAAGTATTGCTAGAAAGCGTAAGAGACAATTTTATGGAAATAAATACACAAAAAGTTCCGAAAATAACAGCGATTCAACACCTGTTCCTGAATGCACTGCTAGCTCTTCAAAATTGGGAAATGAGAGTATGTCAACTGCAGAAGAAATGCCTGGTCCTCTGTTTGGTAACAGAATCATTGATCTTGAGCTTATTGTGGATGCATTTCTCAACTTTGCTGCCCAAAACGTTTTGCTGAAAAAGTAGAGCTTTTTGAGGATTCCATGTATGGATTATGCTCTCATTTTACACTAAAATGTAAATGCTGTGACTTTTTCTTTGGATTTGCTTCATCAAAAAAAGTTGTAAATGCACCAGTCATAAATACCAGGCTAGTATATGGTATGCGGCAGATAGGCAAGGGTTTTGCTGGTGCATTTAAATTATGCTCAACATTAAATTTGCCTCGACTGACAAAATCTGCTTTAAAAAATCAGGAAGCAAAGCTTTTAAAAGTGGTTCCGGAAGTAGCTGAGGAATCTATGAAAAAAGCTGCTACTGAAATTGTGGATATAAAACAAAATTTTTCATCTGATTTTGTAAAATGTGGCATATCTGTGGATGGCACATGGCAGCGTAGAGGCTATACGTCTATGAATGGTTGTGTTGCTGCAATATCAGTTGATACTGGTAAGGTGTTAGACGTAGAAGTTATGTCGTCCTACTGTCCTACATGTAAGAGACTTCAGACTATGCCAAGAAACTCTCAATATGAGTCGTCAAAAGCCGACCACATATGTCAGTGTAACTTCACGGGATCTTCGTCAAAAATGGAAATTGGGGAAGGGGGCTTCACAAATATTTCTTCGGTCAGAAAAAAACCGCAGACTTCAATACACTCAATATTATGGGGATGGTGACTCAAAAGCTTTCATGAGTGTGAAAGACACTTATGGAATGAACAGTGTGACAAAGTTTGAGTGCATTGGCCATGTACAAAAGTGGGCTCGCGTCTAAGAAAGCTAAAAACAAAAACTAAAGGACTGTCTGGTAAAGGCAAATTAACTGATAATTTTATCGACCGACTTCAAAATTACTACGGAATTGCTGTATGCAGTAATGTCGGTAACTTAAATGCCATGCAGCAAAATGTAATTGCTGCGTTATATCACTGTGCATCAAGTGATAAGAAACCGATGCATGGTCAGTGCCCAATAGGGAAAGACAGCTGGTGTTATTTTCAGCGGGGGGTGGCAAATGGAACAAAATGTACCACAAAATATGCTGGTTTATCAAATGATGTTTTAAATAAAATTAAACCAGTATATTTAGAATTATGCGACAAACAGATATTAAGTAAGTGCTTACATGGACGCACGCAAAATGCAAATGAGTGTTTTAACGGAATAGTCTGGCAAAAAGTTCCGAAAGAAGTATTTGTTTCACTCAAAACAATTAAATTTGGATCGTATGATGCTGTTATACATTTCAATGAGGGATTAAATGGGTGCCTCAAAGTTTTTAATAAGATGAATATTGAAAATCCTGGGGTGTTTACCTTACGGGGATATAAACATTTAGATAAATGCAGAATCCGTGAATCGATTCATAACGCAGACCCCAAAACAAAGAAACATAGGAAAATTTTAAGAGCCCTTAAAAAGAAAAAAAATATTGTTTTAGAAGTTAAAGATGGAGAGAATTATAAATCTGGTGCATTTTAATAAGAAAGTAAGTGTTTTTCTTGTAATCAGATTAGTTTAATGTTATTTTTGTCGTTTTCTCAAAATGAGTTTTTTTTACGTTTCTTCTTACCGCAAAACACAATATCTCAAAAAGTTATGCTTGGATGAAATAAAAATTATATATATATGTTTTTTAAATACTAATACAGGGAATATATAGACCTCTCTTAAGATTTTATGTGGAGTAGACATTTTTTTATACAGCAATAAAGTGAAAATTGCAATAGCTTTTAAAGAAAATTTCAACGTTAAGAAGCTCGAAACACAATAGCTTCTCACGTAATGGTTATATTACCAAAATAAGTGTCTATTCCCTAGATAAGGTTGTATGCTATATTATTCAATTTACAAAATGTCAATATATTTATTTTATTTTCAGTTATCATGTTTTGCGTAAAGTCTTATTTTTGCTTATTTTTTCATAAAATACCCCTTTCACAGAAAAAATGTGCACTAATAAGACTTTACTTGGGTGTTTTTCTGATTTTAAAGACCCATAAGGTCATAAAATATGCATTAACAGGCAAAATTCAGGTTAATTCAAAAAATTTTCTTCGAAGGTGTTCTGTTACCTTAAGATTTGGATTGGCATCTAATTTTCGCCATAATGAATTTAATCGACGAATAGCCATTTGTTTTGATTCGCCAAGACAGCTAGGTTCCTTTAAAAAGGCCATCTGGGCAAAGTATTGTCCCGATTCTCCTCTCCGATGATTATTTACGAAATGTTCTTCACAAAACTTGGCCTGTGAATTTAGATTACGAGGTTCATCTTCAATCGATTCTAACTGCCTAAATTTAGAAATTAAACTTTCTAACCCTTCTTGTTCGTAAAGAAAAAACCATTGCTGTTTATCATCGGCTGCCGGGAGCCCTCCAGTAACTATGCAATTAAAAACCGAATTTTGCAAAGTTACTGTGAATCATTTATTTTATCTAATCTGCCTTAATAATTTTGAAGAACACTTGCGCTCCTAAGAGCATTGAAACCTCCGATGGCTCGTGGAAAGAAGGATCCGCCAACTTAATGTGTTTTGGAAGAGAAATTTTTGATATATCTTAAAATGCAAGACGGAGTGAATGATGATATATTTAGAACAACGAGAAACTTCAAATGTTGATTGAAAGAACCATCTTGATTTGCAATATTAGCATTTGCAGAATAGTTTATCTTTTGACCATGGCTGTTAAAGCTAGAAATTGTTGAATTTATTTTGTTTCTCTTTAATCCCAATGTAGTTGCACTATCTGGATCGATCAAATTTATTTCTGAGCCACTATCCAAAATAACTCTTACTGAAATATTATTTATGTATATAATTGCTGTGCTCAGCATATATTTAACGCGCTGTGACTCATCTGCGTTCGTTGCAAAACATTTCTCTGTATTGACCTTGGATGATTCGCCTGGCGTGGGTGAAGAGGCAATTGAGCTATCATCTTTCTCTCGATGTAGTTTAGTATTATGAAATTTATTACACATCTTACAATGGGATGTCGACACACATTTTTTTATCGAGGTGGTAGTTAAGGCAGTTAGTGCAAAAATGTTATTCTTTTTACATAGTGCATACCTTTCCAAAGGAGAATGATTTTAAAATGATTCACAATTAAATATCAGATGCTTATTTTTTATGACAAATCAAACATATTCTTTTTGGCCTTGGATAGATTCAACGGAAGTGGTTGGTTTTAATTTTTCTTTAGTCAGAAACGATTTCCATCATGGATTAATTAAACCGGAAGTTGTTTTATTTTTTATTGGAACATTTTTCGCCGCAATTTCGGGTGGTTTAATGACTGTTTCTAACTGAATGCATCTTAGTTTCAAAAAGGAAATAAATTGATCTACGCTGGGAACTAAAATTGTTAAGCTTAAATGAAATAATCACTGAGATTCTTTTTCGACTTTGTTTGCTTTGGCATGCAATATAATTGCATCAGACAAAGGATTCGATTCGAAATTTAAATTTTTTAAAGATCCCAAATGATTTCTTACTTTATCTACGATTGATCGAATTTGAGATGGAATTTCGCTGTTAAGTTTATTTATAGAAAGAATTTCTGCTATATGAATGTCTACTAAAGCTCTTGTAATTTCATACCGGACTTCCAAGGCCTTCATTAGTGAATCAAAAGTATCTTGATCACTTTGAATTAGTGACGCTTCCTTTTAAGTGCTCCTTTGAGATAGCTAAGTTTTTGTACTTCGTTTAAAGACGGATTATTTCCGATTAGATTCATGAAATGTAATTTAAATTGTTCAAATTCTTGGAACTTGCCACTAAAAGTTGGCAATGGCAGATCAGGCAATTTAACATGATTATTCTTTGAAGTATTATTTACAGTTTCATTTTTACTTTCATAATTGGATAAAAGCACAAGAAAGCTTACCTTGGTTTCTTCAGCCTCCTCTTTAAATCATTTAATGTATCCATTGAGTCTTTTAAATTGACTTTATCCAGAAGGGCACAATAGTCGTTTTGAAGAATGTCCAATTCTGTGATAATACTTTTTATATTGTCCAGTTTCGATTTTAAGGCGATGCAACCCTTCGTACTGTCCGTTGGTGGAAAACTATTGATGGTTTTTTTTACTTTCAAAACTTTATTTCGAAAGGTCGTTTGTTTACGATTAAGTTCAATGAGGGTCATTTTTGTTACACGATTTATTCCTCGTTCAGGAATCGATTTGTTTATTATTCCTTCGTTCAGGAACCGACTTACGATTATATTCCTCGTTCAGGAACCGATTTTCGATATGGTGTGGTGAGAACTGTCAATGTTCAATTAACCAGGGCTACTTCAATACAATACTTAAATAATTGACTCGTTGTATCCATAATTAAGCTAGAACAAACTGCGGTGAGTAGGACCAATGTTTCATCGAGAATTCAATGAAGAGCAAGAGGACTGTAATTTTATTTTAATGTTCTGTCTGGTAAATGAAGAGTCCTTGGTATACGAATAAGTTTATTGATGACTAAACATAACATTGACAACACTACACTCACACACACCAACATTAAAACTATTTACAGGTTTTTAGAAGAAATATCGCTCTAAAGTGCACTGCCCAAAGCATTATCCGTTCCTTCGATCCGTTGATCGGCGTTCTCGTTATAATTCAATGGCGCGTTACATAAGTTAATTCTGGCAACCCTGAAATCGCCAATTAAGTTCGAAGGCGCCAACAGCGACTCTTTTCACTATTTCAGTTTTTCGACTCTTAAGCCCATGGGCCTCAAACCTTTTACCGCCAGGGGCCTCCAACTATCTTAATCCGCCTCTGCCTGCTCTGTCACAGTTTGTGTAATTGAAGTGAGCCTCTTGACAACAAATGCCGGATCAAACCGGTGGCCCTGGCCGCCTTCACACGCGTATGCACTGGTCATCTTTATTGAGACTGAATGAGTCATCGCTGTAGATCACACGTCCCAGTCGGTCACGCTCTAGCTAGCCAGAGGTCGATGACTCTGGTTGTACAATCTCCTCGGCCTGTGATGTGAGAACAGTGGAAGGCGTCTTAATGATCACCAACTCCTTTTACCTTCATCGGCCAGTCGTAACTGAATGGATTCCGTTGACAAAACTGGATGCCTGGAAGGTGGTTAATCTCATCGAATGGATTCTAGCGACGTTGTTGGTGAGGATATGGCCATTCTTTTGATTCCGTGATCATCGTACGAATAAGTATTCCCAGGACACCCTGACTTTTCGTGACGGTAGACTATTCCTTCCATTATCCATTATTGCCAACACCAATTAAATACCATATCGCTCCAACCGAGGAGGCGGCAGATACGCTTGTTCAACCAAATAGTTTCCGACTTTTGTATGAATACTTTTTCATATTAATCATTAAATGAAAAATTCAAACTAATATTTATCCATGTTAAAATTTTGATTACATACTATTATTCAAAACCATAAGGATTTTTTGATTATTAAAGTAGGGATGTGAATTTTTTTATAAATATTCTGAAATATATAATATCTAAAATTATATATGGAATTAACTCTAAGATAGGTAGCAATTTTCTTAAAAAATTTCAAAAACAAAAATAATGCTTTTTCGAGAATTTTTGCATGTTTCATAGTGAAAAAGATAATATATAATTAATCAGCAGCAGCATAAAAAAACCCATACACAGTTTTGTGTATTATATTAAGGTACATCGAAAAAAATTTTGAAACAAAGTTTTCATCTTTAAAAAAGCTTTAGAGATTAAACAACAAGTTAAAAACACATTAAAATTTAAAAACATTTTGCAATAAATTTGAAATTTTATTATATAAAATTATTATTAAATAAAGACTTTTATAAATTACAATTGAAACCAATTTTTAAAAATTAAAAATAAACAAATGGTAATGATAGTACCCTCTTACCTTAAGGCCTACTCTGCACCTCCTCTCAAAGTCCTACAACTGTTCACTGTCACCAGTTGTATCTCCGAGGTTACTCTAGTCAAAATATCTTCCGTCCAAATCGACATATTTCTGTGAATAACCCTATGGCACGAGCTATCATGCTTTTAAACTCTCCAAGCTGCGCATAGCCCGCTTACCCTAGTCTCATTTGCTTCGAAAATTTATTCACTTGGATATCTCTTAACGGACTACATTCCTGCCAAGTTTCGTGATAATAGCTTAATTTTTTCTGGGTGAATTTTTTTAAAAAGTATTTACAATTTACCTCAAAAAGGTTTTATTAGATCAGGGGTGGCCAACCAGCGGAACGCATGCCACATTGTGGCACGGGGTAATCTTTACTGTGGCACACGATGTCCTATTGAAAAATTACAAAAATGTTACGGAAAAATTACAAAATTAATTGAATTACAATAGAAAATTATCGTGAAGAAAATAGGTAAAAAACAGAAATTTTCAGTGCGAGATTTTAAAGAATAAGCAAGATTTTTTCTTTTCTTCAGTAAGCAACAAAAATGAGACCAATCTCCAAAACTTACAAATCTACAGCATTGTAACGTACCGAGGATAATATTGAGTAGCGTGAGACTAAAAACTAATTCTCTCTCTCGGTCGAATCTGCCTAAAAATTCACCCCCTCGTGGGTTGTTGTTTCTTAACATGTCGGATTTCCACAAGAATTTCATCTTTCCCTTGCAGTGCCGAATATTTGTATTTATACCTGTAAGATGTCAGCGTGATGTCAGATAAAAAGGTTTTTCCGAAGGTGTTGGTTATTTAAGATTTCTGTAATGTCAAAAAGTAATTCTACAATATATTAGGAGAGCGGTTGTTGATACGGTAAAAGTAATTCTATATGCACAAACAAGCCGTTTTATAAACTTGAGGGAGTGAGAACTTGCTTCTGTGACTAATCAAAATGCTGGATTCGGACCCCGGAAAATGTGCAGCGTAACATCGGCAAATTGTTTCTAGCAGTCAGACTCAATTGATTTTAAGCTCTGTTACACGTTAAGCGTTTTTTCCTTTTCTAAAACTGTTTTCAGATTTTAGCTTTGAGCGTAATTGTTCAAAAAAAAAAATTTATTTTTTATATGTTTATGCGTAAAACTTCGACACCGAAAATAAATTATGAAGATAATATTGCAGGTCATTTTAAAATTGTCTGGGAAGAACAATACTTATTTACACATCAAAATGCTTCCAAGCCTGTTTGTTTGATTTGTGGAATTTATGTAGCACTGCCAAAAAAAATTTTACCCGGACTGCCATTTCAAACAACTGCATAGTGATTTCAACAGCAAATATCTTGTCGGATCAAATTTGCGAATGGAATTCATTAATAAAAAAAGTAATTTTTAGCCGGCTAAACAAACTTAGTTCTAGAAGAGGAATGACGAAATGGGAACTATGGTGAAGGCTTCTTATGGACTTTCTTTGTTGTTAGCGCTCATGAAAAAACCATATCCTGATTGATAGGAGATAGTAAAAGGTAGCCTTTTAATTTTTGCCCAAAATGTTGGTGATGTAAATGTCAAAAATAGGGTCGATAAAATAGCTTTTCTTAGGAATTCCATCATGCGTTCATTATTCCATCATCAGATAACATGAGACAGGATGTTGGAACGCAAATTGTCTCTGGACTTCAAAATTGCAAATACTTTTCATTAACTTTAGATGAAAGCTGTGATATCATAGACAATGCTCAGTTAAGCATTGTTACAATTAACAAAAAAATCCCCATATTTAGATGGAGGTTTCGCACTTTAGGCGCTACGCGCCAAATGTGGTTGGACTGCGGAGCAGCCCTGTGTTGTCGAGAACGCAGGGTTGTTCTGGAAAAAGAAATCAGTCAGCCTGCTGTATCACTTAAATGAGGTGACGGACCTCTCTACCCCAAAAGTGTGGATTTTGTAAGTTGTTAATGCATAGTGTTTTTAATTCAAATTTCTTTTGCAATTCCTGACTCCGCGCTAAAAACCCTAATGCTTTGAATGTTTTTAAATAAATCAACGAGTTATTTCAAGTCGTGTTCAATTGCATTGTGTGTGAAGTGTGCTTTCCATCTATTGACTTTATAAATTTGCAAAGGTTACTTGAAATAGTTCTACTGCTAAAAAGTAAAATCTCCATTATACGATTGGTCACTCTGTAACAAGCATCTTTGTACGTTACACGAACAATAATTTTGGTACTGTGGAAGAATATCTTGATTTGCGACAACTAGTTTTAGTTACAGGTTACATTCTTAAAGAACTTAAAAATGTAGTTAACAAAGTAGAAAGAACAAATTTATATATAGAAAGTGTTTCCACAGGTGGAGCGCATGGTTGGCAGAATAAAAGGTTTTGTTGCATTGCTTCAAAATTATTTGGGAAGAAAAGTTTTCAAGTATATTATTGTATTACTAGCTTTCATGGCCCGGGTTGCACGGGCTATTACCGACGGTATAACTTAATCCACATGTTAATCTTCATTTTTATATTTGTTAATGCTGAAAATCCGAATACACTCAAATAAAAGGGTGAAAGCTCAGGGGTCGTCCTCGTTACTTGCCCGTGGTTGAAAATTTCGAAGTCCGTCGCCAAAAAACTCTGGAGTAGGTGAACAGTGCGACTTTAAAAATCCCTCACTCACATTTCAATTCTTTCGTTGCAATTTTTTAGGCCCCGGAAACGAAAATGTAGCTTTTTTAAAAATAGTTGTATGTTGAAAAAAGACAGAGAAGTAGAAATTTTTAAAATTACAAAATTTCACTACTATTTTAAATCTTGAAGTAAAATTGTGAGGATTTTTTGAAATGTTCGACACACGGAAAAAAAGTTTCATGCAATTATCTTTACGAATGAAGAATTTATTAAATGATTGATTTAAGTATTTTGAGTGTTTTATTAAAATTCGTTCAAATAAGTTTTCGGTTTTTAATTTTTTAAATCACTGATTCTGAAAGTTTTAAAAATCATTTTTATTTAAACGCAACGATATTGATTCATATGAGAAAAAATAAAATATGCAAAACATCATTGTTTTGTAAAAAAAAAAAAAGTTTTTTTTTGTAAAATTCTTTAAAGAAAGATAGTTTTCGGCATTTTATTTTTTTTAATCATTGATTCTAAATGATCAAAGATTTTTTAAAAAATCATTTTCATTTAAATGCATCGATATTTATTCATTTTAGAAGAAATCATAAAATAGGTAAAGTATTATTATTTTGAAAAAAAAATCCGAATCGTGACAAATAAATGATGTTTTGTATTTAATTTATTCAATCACTGATATTAAAAGAGCAAAGTATGAATCTTTTTAGTTCAGATGGTTTACTTATCATAGTTATAAGAAATCCTTATACGTAACGATTGAAACATTTCGATTAATGATTTACAGAAAACAGTTCTTTTTTACTTAAAAAAATGTATATTTAAAGCAACAAAGAAAACGTTCTGATATAATATATTACGGAAAACCAAGCATATTCATTATTTTAACAATAATTATTTTCTTAGAGCTTAAAATAATACAAAGGGTTTGTGTGTATGTGTGGTATTTTCATTTGCCAATGAATCGTTATATACTGGTAGCTAAAGTAAAGTCCAGAAAACTATAATCTCTCGTTTTATACAGAAAAAAACAGATTATACAGTGTTGTCATTACATAATTAATCTAGTAATGAATAACGGAAAAAATATTGCTTTAGTTTCGTAAAATGTATATTTTAAATCCATTTTCTAAAAAAATAAATACAAAAATTCTCACCGTTAATTATCGAAAGGACTATTCATTTCTTCATTTCGTTGTTTTTGAATGTTAGATTAAAAATATATAAGAATGAAAAAGCCTGGAAATTTATTTACATTCACTGCACAAAACCATTCAAAAAGAAAATAATACTGTGTGTGAGACTAATATATGTTTCAGAATTATATTTTTTTTACAGTATCTTTTATTCTACTTTTCTTACAAAAGTCATTCTTTAAGAATAAGGAAAATATCAGTCATAAAAAAAAATAAAAGGTAGAACACTTTAAAACGTTTATCTGTAATGAATTAGATATACTAATATCGATAGCAAATAACTTCAGCCATGAGAGAGAGCATGAAAAAAAAGGGAATTCCCTTTTCTCCATTACTCAAATTAACATCATTCACTTATGCCAAGAACAGCAAGTTTGACCTTGGCCACTGAGCGTTAAACAAAGGGGGGGGGGAATAATTATATTGATTCTCGCGCATGCGCAAAGCCTTTAGAATGTCTTTAAAGTTTTATTATTTTTGAGGGCTCAATTTTTAATTGAAAATTCCAAGTTTTCACATATTGATTGGAAACAACAATAATTTTTAAAGAAAAAAGTTTACAAAAATAATGCTTATATTATTTCTCGCAAGAACGCAAGATTTTACGAAAATCACAAAAAAAATCTTTAACATCCGTAATTTTTAAACAAATTCGACACACGGGAAAAAATTTCATGCAATTTTTTTTTTCAATGAAGAAATTATTAAATGATTGATTTAAGTATTTTGAGTGTTTTATTACAATTCGTTCAAAAAAGTTTTCGGCTTTTTATTTTTTAAATCACTGATTCTGAAAGTTTTAAAAATCATTTTTATATAAACGCATATTGATTCACATGAGAAAAAATCATAAAATATGCAAAACAGCATTGTTTTGTAAAAAAAAAAAGTTTTTTTTTTCTATAAAATTCTTTAAAGAAAGATAGTTTTTTCCCGGAAACGAAACTGTAGCATTTTTAAAAATAGTTGTATGCTGAAAAAAAGACAGAAAGTATAAATTTTTCAAATTACAAAATTTCACTACTATTTTAATTCTTGAAGTAAAATTGTGAGAATTTTTTGAAATATTCGACACGGGGGAAAAAGTTTCATGCAATTACGCATTATTTTAAAGTAAACTATAAGTTTTATGAAAGAGAACAAAAATTTCGATACTGATAAATATTTTAAATGAATTGCATTAAAATGATATGCATTGAATGCATTTTAATTTTAAAAAATATATTAATTTAAATCCATTATCAATAAATACTAATAAAAAAATTCTACAGATAGCTCTTGAAACGTTTGGATGTTTGATTAAACATATGTAAGTGTTAAAAATCCACTTTTGGGGGAAAACCTAGTTATATGATAACATTCACTGAAAAAACATTCAAAAAAAAAATAATACTATTTGATAAAAATATTGAATTTTTTAAATTTTAATTTTATAGTTTTTCATTCCACTCTGTGTTAATTAAATTATTTAAACACGTATCTGCGAAAAAAAGTATATTATACAAAACTAACTTATTAATTATTTTCTAATAAAATTAATTAAAAATGCTCATTTAGCAATTAATTGTGACATACAATTTGCTTACATAATGGCAGCACTGAAAATGAAGTAAATTTCAGATCAGTGGGGATGCAGCAAGTGAATTCAATCATTGAAGAAGAGAGAATTAATTTACGTGGGAAAAATAAGCAGAAATGAACAAAATCGAATTCTCTAGATTCGAACCCAGACAAAATAATTAGACACTCTGCGGCCTAGCGGAAGTGACGCGCTCTCCAACTGCGCCACATAGACACGTAGCGGAAAATGAAAATAGGCAACAATAATGAAGGGGAGGTTCAAATTTAAATTAATTTTTAATTGGAGGGAATCCACTGGATATTCACATAACGATTAAAAGATTTCGATTGAAGATTACATTTAAATGTATTGCAAAATTTATTGATTTTTGATATTTTAATAAAAAGCAATTAATAATAAAGAATATATAATATAAACATAGCTTTTTTTTTCTAAGGAATTTATGCCTATTTAACTGACTATTTCCACAAAAAAAAATTCGAAATGGGCAAATTTTTCGTTTAATACGGAATTATATGTCAAAAAAAGAAATATACATTAGGCATTATTTTAAAGTAAACTATAAGTTTTATGAAAGAGAACAAAAATTTCGATACTGATAAATATTTTAAATGAATCTCAGAAATGCATTGAATGCATTTTATCATCTTAATCTGACATATATAGTTATTTAAAAAAAAGTTTTTTTTTTAATTCTTAAAAAAAAAGATAGTTTTTGGCATTTGATTTTTTTAATCACTTATTCTAAATATCAATGAACTTTTTAAAAATCATTTTCTTTTAAATTCATCGATATTTATATAATATAAAACTATAACTTATTAATATTTTTACATTAAAATTGATTAAAAATATTCATTTAGCAATTAATTGTGACATTTCGTTTGCTTAAATAATGGTAGCACTGAAAATTTACATGGGAAAAATAAACAGAAATGAAAGCTTCGTGTTAAGAATTGTTGAAAAAGATAGAAATTACTTTAAATGATTAAAAATAAAAAATAAAAACCTTTTTGATGGCAAAAAAAAGTACATTAAAATAACAGAGGATCATGTTAAAATAAGTATTTATCAGTAAAATTAATTTACGTGGGAAAAATAAACAGAAATGAAAAAATAGAGTTCTCTTGATTCGAACTCAGAGCGCGACACGATATCACTCCGTCGATCCGCTATGATTCCAGCGTGCTACCAACTGCGCTACAAAATCCCGTAGCAAAAGCAAAAATAGGCGTTAATTATAAATGGAAGGTAAAAATTGAAAGTAATTTTTTATTGAATATTTATTTATTTTCACATAATGATTGAAAAATTTCGATTCACGATTACATTTAATTGTATTGCAAAAAATTTATTGATTTTTGATAATATTAACATGGCTTTTTTTTCAAAGGAAGTTATGCTATTTAACTGACTATTTCCAAAAAAAATTTTCGAAATGGGCAAACTTTTCGTTTTTATTATGGAATTATATGTCTAAAAAAGAAATATACATTAGGCATTATTTTAAAGTAAACTATAAGTTTTATGAAAGAGAACAAAAATTTCGATACTGATAAATATTTTAAATGAATCTCAGAAATGCATTGAATGCACTTTATCAACTTAATCTGATAAAGAAAAATTGACAAAAAAAAAAAACTTTTTAACTCGCATTTTTTTTTTTTTACTCGCCAAAGTTACTGATTTCCCCCTGTTTAAGGCAGAATTTTTTAGTGTAACCCTTGAGTTAGAAGCGGTCGACGGCGAAACAGGTCAAAAGTCTTTGGCGCAAAGCTAATTTTCGACGCTAATGTTTGGCTAAATGTAAAATCGCGTACATTTAATTATTTTAAAAATCATTACCTTCATTTTTAGGGCATAGTATTTAAGTTAATGCTCTCAAACTTCGCAAACTATTTGCAAAAATAACGTACTTTGAAATAAAAAATGTACAAAAACTACTCTTTAAGCTATTTCTCAGAAAAACAGCAGTTTACGAAAATCACAAAATGTTTTTTAAAATCCGTAATTTTGAAGCAATTTTTTCAATCTTCGTATATGTTAGGGATAATATTGCTTTACACACGGAAAAAAGGTTTTGTGAGATTACCTTCATAAATGACGAAGTTATTTAATGTAAAGTAAAAATTGGGACTACTTTTTAAAAATTCTTTAAAAAAAAAGTTTTGAGAGTTTTATTTTTTAAATGAATGGATCTAAAAGAGAAAGGCTTGAAGTTAATTAGTGTAGAATATCGATTTAATAACACGAAAAGTAATTCATACCCAACGATTTAGAAATAATTTTCATAAAAACGCATCAATTTTAACACTATTTTAAAAAATTCGAAAAAATAGAAAATATCGTTATTTTACAAAAAAAATTATACCGTATCATGGCGAAATAAATGATCTTTCCGATTCTGTAATTTTTTTTGTCTGTTTTCTACACCGCAAATTGGATGGCAATTTTAAAATGGTGGAAAACGTTTAATCACCGCTCGGCCGAAACGGAAGGGAAGTTCTGCCAAGTAAACAACCGGCAGGAGTTAAACAATTAGGCGTTTTAAAGTTTTTAATTAATATCTTTTCAACTAATTACAATATCGTAATATAAATAGGCAATACGGCTTCCCCGGAAAATTACCGATCTTTTGGTACATTCCGCGACTTTCTGCGTGGTGCTGTTCGTGAGAAGATAGACGTACATAGATAGATAGAGAGATACATTTGTTTACCTTCGAATTTTAATAGTGTAAAGATTCATCAAGAAGCTCTTTGTGCCAAGAACTTAAACGTGTCCTCGCTCTTAAACTTGTCCTAACGCTTTGTTGTTGACTCCATGGTGCGCTGTATCAACAAAATACGAGCTCGTGCTGTGAATCTACGAAGATTCCGTATGCTTTTCCCCGAAGAAACGGAAGAAAATGTGACGAGTTACTCCTTTACTGTAGTGTTCGAGGGCTTTCCAAAGGAAGTTCACTTTCGAGATATGGGGGGAGGATGTGTTTTAGAATATCTGGAAGAAAACGATGAACTGCCCAGTAAATGCTCGCCCCTAGCGAGTGAAAATTGGCTGTAGGATTTAGCTTTTCTTACCGATATAATGATACATTCAAACAATTTAAATTTACGATTACAGGGAAAAAATTGTATTTTTCCTACCCTAAATGGTCATATATCTTCTTTTGTGAACAAACTTTAGCTTTTTTTGGTCTGGATTTCGGAGGGGGATTTCCCATCCATGCAGAAATTATCTGCCAAAGTTAGTAATGTTCCGAACTATGATGGATTTAAAAATTTTATATCCATTTTGCAGGATTCTTTCAGTGCCAGGTTTGAGGATTTTAAAGATGATTAAAAAATACTGAACTTTTCACAAATCCTTTCACCATTTCTCTTCAAGACATTAAATGTTACACACCTATGCAGTACCGATTCTGGCTCATTTCAGGTCTTGGGCGCAGAAGATCCGCTTCACACTGGCGGATCAAAATTTATTACCAGAAAACTTGGTTAAGTACAGCTTATCAGGGCCCTTTTGGTCCCCGGTGCGCCCGTCCCAATGGATAAATCGGCACTACACCTCGTCCAAATTGAAATTATTGACCTACAACATCATTTCACTCTGAAAAGGAAATATAAGAAAATTATTTTTACCGCAAATGATCCGAATTACATCAAATTTTGGAAATTTGTGCCACCAAGCAATTTTCCGAATTTACATGATTTGGCGGTCAAATATTATTGTAGGTTTGGATCAATATATGTTTGCGAAGAAATGTTTTCTGTTATGAACGTAATTAAATCAAAATATCTCTCATAATTAACTGATTTTCACCTAAAACACCTAATTTTGTTAGCATCTTTAAGAACTGATCCAAATATAGATGATTTAGTAAAAAAACTACAAATTCAAAAGCCACATTAAGAAACTACTGACTGCTTAGTAATCATTTAAAATTAAATGTTTCAAGTTGCATAGTTTTATTTTGTACCTGAGCTAATTGATTGATCCTGTAAAAAATTATCAACAATAAAATATAAATGTCCACTTTTGTTTTATTTGTTATACCATTTTTTTATATGTTCACTATATAGAACTTACATTTAAAAATATGTTTTCGCGTAAATAACCCATAATAAGCCTATGAGTGACAGTTTTTCACTTTTGTATATTTTTTAGTTTGATGGAAAAGTTGGAAGTGGTACGAGTAATTTTTTTATTACATTGTGGTACCCTTCCCAAAAAGGTTGGCCACTCCAGGATTAGATATGAACGTGCTTTGAAATTGTTCTTGGACGACTTGCTCTTTTCTGCAACAGAAGCACACTATTAATTGCGAAAACAAGACAAACGCTTAGCCTAGTGATACTCAAACTCTTGCCCACCGGTCATTTCTAAGGGGTGCGATCATGGGCCATTACACTAAGAAATTTAATTCTTAAAAAAAAAAAGCATATTTCCTTGAAGCAATCAAACCTATCAATTTTGCTATCAATTTACTTATTTTAACAGAACATTAACAAAGAGCTTGGCCATGGAGGAAGTGAACGGAAACTAACCCAAAACTCAGTAAAAATGCATTAAAATAAATATTTTTCTGTGAGTGTTGTATGGAAGGGTTAATATATTATTTAAAGAAAAAATCGAAAGTTTTAAAATTTTGATTTGTCCAATCACGCTTTGGTTTTATCGTGTTATTTCCCCATTATCCCCATGATGCGGCCCGCTTGAAATACCTGCCACAAGTACGCGGTCCGGCGGGGGAAAGTTTAGAGCTCTTTTCAACAAATATAGTCGACTGCACCTGACAGAAGCAGACAGTTGGGAGCTGGTTTGGTATAAAAATCCCTTGCGTCCCTTTACACGCGGTCCAATGGCTCTCCCTGTGCTGCGCCACTCCCTAAATCTTTCAACAGACCAAGATTTTGATACTATAAAAGCTGCGCTCATCAAACTCGGGATACCTTTCTTGAAAATGGAGGAAGCTACTTATGGTCTCAAATGGGAATTTTTCATGGACGAAATTATCCTGCGATATGGGACAGGCGATGCAAGATGTACAGATATCGAATCAAGAGAAACGGAAGGAAGTGGCATGCCCCAGCTTTATTCAAATTTCGAAGAAAGGTAACTTAAAAAAGGAAATTCAATGTGTAAGTTAGCTTCATTTATTTTTTCAAAGACGAAAAGGGACTAGAGATTTAATAAATTTTGCATTTAAAAATTCTAAATACAACATATTTTATTTTTTTATTATAGAGATTTCCAATAACCACATATATGTAAAATTTCTTATTTTTTACGAATGTAAGATATAAATGTTATATAAAGCGACATTTTTCAAAAGCAAATTAGATTGTTGGTCCTAACATTTTTCATTTTGCTACTTAGTACAGGCACTTATTTAAAATTTTCGATCGTGAATATATATATATATATATATATAAATAAAAACTATTTTGAATTTAAAAATCAATTTTTAAAAGTGAAGTTCTTCGACAGAGGCAACGTGTTCAACTTAACATAATGAATGAAATTTGACAAGGGACTTTTTTGGATGTTGCCATAATCAGGTCTTCAAAGGAATCATTTTTATCATAACGCATGAATAGACAACATACTAAACTATATTGAACAGACATAAAATACATTTTTCCTAGTTAATAAGTAGGATGTAATTATTCTACATTGCATAGAATACGAATCTTTTAAATAGATACAATTGTTTGATAACATATGAATATACATAAACACTTATCAAAAAAAGTGTTTGAGAATGAAAAAAAGTGTGTGTACTATGACCACACGATAGAATTGAAAACTTCAAATTTTGTATTGTTATTTCAGGCATCTTTGTGAATAAAAAGCAAGAGGATATTATAGTATTGTCATATAAAATTATTTATTCATATGTCTGAACTCAGAAAGTAATAGTTTTTGCCAAGTATACAGTCATATTTGTGAATTAATTGTACTTTAAGAAGGAAACAATAGGTTTATGGTAGCTGAAATAGGTTATAAATACTTAAGATTGAAAATTATTTAAACATCTAAAAAAAACCGTTAAGTGTAGTTCCATACTTCGTTGTGCTTTCACTTGGATCATTTGATACAAAAAAATTGCATTTTGATTTTAAAAAGTAAATTAATGCTTTGGTGTGTCTTTTGAAAAATCTACATTAAAATCTCCACTTTAAATCAAAGGATGTTCAGAAGAACCGATCCGGCTTCAGTGAAGGCAACTAAATGTTTGTGAATGAATTCGAAAACTGTCTCTACACTTTGATTCAGTGAAATATAAATAGCAACCTTTAGAATTATTTGTCCACTTTCTGCTTTACATTTCACTGCATAAATTTCGCCGATACATGACTGATTAAACCCAAATGATTCTGTAGTATTTGATGCTACATCCTTTCTCTAAAAAGTATAAAAAATGAAATATAAGGAAGTACATGCACATTGAATAAAATAACAATCGATAATTGAATATTTAAATAAATAAAACAGGGAAATATAAAAAGCGAACATTAATGTAATTGGCTTTAAATTTCTTCATTTTTCAATTATCCTTTGCCTTTAAAATTTCTTCAAAACGCGATTTTGAATGATTATTTAAGCATATATTCCCGAATGTAATAATTATTTTTTCAAAAGTATGAAAATGCAGTAGTGTTATAGTTTATGGAAGATGAATGAAACGAATGTAAGAAATGCCGCAATTTATGTAATCCCAGATATGCTTTTGTTATGCTTGTAAAGTAAGATAATATTGGCAATCCACTTTAAGATATTTTGACTTGAATTTTTTCGATACTAGCCAATTGA
The DNA here is from genome assembly GCA_019973975.1 of Trichonephila clavata. Classification (NCBI taxonomy): domain Eukaryota; kingdom Metazoa; phylum Arthropoda; class Arachnida; order Araneae; family Nephilidae; genus Trichonephila; species Trichonephila clavata. The sequence goes on along the minus strand of BMAO01026913.1, from coordinate 8,902 downwards.
AAACTAAATGTCGCTTTGAAATGATTTCCATAACGATATTTGTGGGTATTTTGAAACCTCCTCTATCCAGAAGTCTCAAATATTTTCTCTCTTTGACATTTTCTGAATCGAAATTGAGTTTTTTATCTACAACAAATATATATTTGCCATCTGAGCAATAGAATTTTATAATATGGACGTAATAACCCGCTTTTGTACATTAAAACTTGATACTCTTCTGCATAAATATCATCTGATTTATTTTTGAATTCTCTAGGGATTGTCTTTTTCAAAGTTTGTATCAACTGTACACCTTCTGAGAAACAAAAAACTAATCATATAAGCACACAAGAAGGAAGGCTGAATATTACTCAAAACCATGGGAAAACACCCTACTTTTGGTAACGTGATTTCTTTTTAGGGATGTATACGTCACGGACTATTGAATCTTGACCGACCCTGTCCAAACATCACCTGTTTGGACCATCTAGGACAGGGGTGGCCAACCCGCGGCACGCGTGCCACATTGTGGCACGCGGGGGTCGTAACTGTGGCACGCGAAGACTTTTTGAAAAATTACAAAAATATTATGAAAATATTACTGAATTACGATAAAAAAGTTGTCATGAAGAGAATATGTAAGAAACAGAAATTTTTAACGTGAGATTTTAAGGACACTAAGCAAGCTTTTTTTTTTCTTCAGAAAAAATGCCAAAAATGAGATCATCCTCCAAAACTTACAATTCTACTGCTTTGTAACGTTCCAAGAAAAGTGTTGAGTAACGTGAGACTAAAAACAAATAAATTCTCTCTCGCGCAGACGGTCGAAACTGCCCAAAAAGTCACCCTCTCTCGGGGGTAGTTAATTTTTAACACCTCGAATTTCAGCTTCCCCTTGAAGTGCTGAAATTTAGCGTTTATAACTGTCAGCGTGATGTCAGATAAAAAGTTTTTTCTGAAGGCGTTGGCTATTTACGATTTCTGTAATGTCAAGAAGTAATTCTGCAATATATTAGGAAAGCAGTTGTTGAGATACAATAGAAGTATTTGTATCTGCACAAAGTAGCCGCTTTATAAAGCAGAGGGAGTGTGAACTTGCATCCATGACTAATCAGAATGCTGGATTCGGAGCCTAGAAATTTTGTAGCGTAATATTGGCAAATTGTTTCTAGCTGTCAGACTCAGTTGATTTTAAACCCTGTTTAGCAAGACGTTTAGCTTTTCTCTTTTTCTAAAATTGTTTTTAGATTTTAGTGTTGAGCGTAGTCGTTTAAATTTTTAAAAATTTTAATATGTTTATGAGTAAACCTTCGACATCGAAAAGAAATTATGAAGAGGATATTTCAGCACGTGATTTTAAAATTGTCTGGGAAGAACAATACTTGTTTACACATCAAAATGCTTCCAAGCCTGTTTGTTTGATATGTGGAATTTGTATAGTAGTTCCAAAAAATTTTAACTTGGATCGTCATTTCAAACAACTGCATAGTGATTTCAACATCAAATATCCTGTTGGATCAAATTTGCGAACGGAATTCATCAATAAAAAAAAGAAATTTTTAGCCGGCTAACAATCTTTGTTCCAGAAGAGAAATGACGAAATGGAAACCATGGGGAAGGCTTCTTATGAACTTTCTTTGTTGTTAGCCCGGAAGAAAAAACCATATTCTGACGGAGAGGAGATAATAAAAAGGAGCCTTTTCATTTTCGCCCAAAATGTCGGTGATCTTAATGTCAAAAATATGGTCGATAAAATAGCTTTTCTTAGGAATTCCATCATGCGTCCATTATTCCATCATCAGATAACATGAGACAGGATGTTGGAACGCAAATTGTCTCTGGACTTCAAAATTGCAAATATTTTTCATTAACTTTGGATGAAAGCTGTGATATCACTGACAATGCGCAGTTAAGCATCTTTGTGCGCTACATGAACAAAAATTTTGATACTGTGGAAGAACTTCTTGATTTGCGCCAACTAGTTTTAACTACAGGTGAAGATATTTTTAAGGAATTTAAAAATGCAATCGCGAAGTTAACAAGGTAGAATGGGCAATATTAGGCAATGCTTGCACAGATGGAGCGCCTTACATGGTTGGCAGATGAAAAGGTTTTGTTGCATTGCTTGAAAATTATTTGGGAAGAAAATTTTTCAAGTATCATTGTATTATTCATCAAGAAGCTCTTTGTGCCAAGGACTTAAACTTGTCTTTCGTTTTTGACCCCGTGGTACGCTGTATCAACAAAATACGAGCTCGTGCTCTAAATCGACGAAGATTTCGTACGCTTTTCCCCGAAGAAACGGAAGAAAATGGCGAGTTACTCCTTCAGTGTAGTGTGCGCTGGCTTTCCAAAGGCAGTTTACTTGCGTTATTTTGAAGTTACATGGAATGTGATTTAGAATATCTGGAAGAAACGATGAACTGTCCAGTGAATGCTCGCTCCTTAGGAGTAAAAATTGGCAGTGGGATTTAGCATTTTTTATCGATATAATGGAACATTTAAACAATTTAAATTTAAGATTGCAGGGAAAAAATTGTATTTTTCCTACCCTAGTTGGTCATATATCTTCTTTTGTGAACACATTTTGCTTTTTTGTCTGGTTTTTGGAGAGAGAAAATTATCTTATTTCCCATTCATGCAGGAATTATCTACCAAAGTTAGTAATGTTCCGAATTAATATCGTTAATAATTAATGTTAAAATTTTAATATCAATTTTTTAGGATTCTTTCATTGCCAGGTTTGAGGGTTTTAAAGATGATAAAAAAAACATACTGAACTTTTCACAAATCCTTTTTCGATTTTTCTTCAAGACATTAATTTTTACCAACCTCAGGTACGAATTGAAATTGTGGACCTACAGCACCATATTACTCTAAAAAGCAAATGTAAGGAAATTATTTTAACCGCAAATGATCCGAATTACATCGAATTTTGGAAATTTGTGCCACCAAGTAATTTTCCAAATTTACATGATTTAGCGGTCAGATATTGTTGTAGGTTTGGATCAACATATGTTTGTGAAGAAATGTTTTCTGTTATATGAACGTAATTAAATCAAAATATCGCTCAAAATTAACTGATATGCACCTAAAACACCTAATTTTGTTAGCAGCTTCACGGACTAATCTAAATATAGATGATTTAGGAAAAAAACTACAGATTCAAAAGCCACATTAAGAGACTGCTTAGTAATCATTTAAAATTAAATGTTTCAAGTTGCTTATTTTTATTTTGTACCTTAGCTAACTGACTGATCCTGTAAAAATTTATCAACAATAAAATATAAGTTTCTACTTATGTTTTATTTGTTATACCATTTTCTTTTTACATTTTCACTGTAAAGAACTTGCATTTAAAAATATGTTTTTGGTGTAAGTAACCCATAATAAGCATATAAGTAAAAATTTTTAACTTTTGTATATTTTTTAGTTTTGTGGAAAAGTTGAAAGTGGCACGCGTAATTTTTTTTTATCAGATTGTGGCACGCTTCCCAAAAAGGTTGGCCACCCCTGATCTAGGAGGTGATGGTCCAAACAGGATTTCCGACGAAAGACGAAAAAAGTCGAATGAGCATTACATTCCCGAGCGTAACGCGTCATTCAAGTTCACTCTAGAAAAACGCGTCTATAAAGAAGTTATCTCTTCAAAAAATAGTTAATTTAAATTTTAACAAAATGTTTCAACAATTAAACCTTCTTATGTATTTTACTAAGTTTAAAAAATTTTAAATTAATAATTACACAATAATTAATTTTATTATTAATTCTTCAGAGAAAGCAAATTATTTTAAGAATACGATTCATCCTAAATTAGTAAGCCAACTGTTAAGATAACTTTTCTGTAGACACACACACACAATATGTGGCTTTGATAAATAAAATAATTCTCTTTTCGAAGACCACGACTCTCGATTTTCGATGAACTTTGTTTTCGCATGTGAAACGAATTTCTCTCCTCTTCACACAGAGGTGTGGTGGCAGGAGACGCGCGAGTTGACTGACACAAAGTTGAATCGTATGACACTGGCCATAGCTCCTGAAACACTTAATAGCAATAACAAATACACACCATGAGCAACTGAATTATAGTGCTGTAGTGGTTAAGGCCGACCGAGAAATTAAAGGTGCTCACATCTCTTGATAAGTCTTTCTTAACGTTTTGGTGTTTTAATGGGACAACGATGACTGCACTAACGATCTCTAGGCTACTCAGTAAGTAGAGTATGAAATCTCAAAAGCCATTACGCATCCTATATGCATGTGATTATAATCCATCGAAAAATTCAGAGGCTGGGGGTGGGGACTGGACCCTGCGATCCCCCCATTACCCCTGTGTGCACAACAGCCGGAAAAATGTGATACGGGAATTTAGTGATTAGAATAGGTTTCAACATTGACTTCCATTTAGATAAGAGCCCCCATGAATCAAAATTGATTAGGAATACTATAAGGTGCCGCCCATCCGGTATAGTGGTCAGTGAAGCTGACTGCGGTGCCGCAGGGACTGGGTTCGAATCCGGAGAAGCAAGGATATTTGTGTTGTAATCCTTTCTTCTGTCTGTGTTGTTTACCCCCGTGTTATACGTTCGGTGGTGCACGGGGTTTATAAATGTAAAAAAAAAAAATACTGTAAGGTATTTACTAAGTATAAATGTAATGAAAATTACTTAGATCTAAATTTAAGTTCTCTATACCAATTAACTTTTATGTACTGTTGCATCTTCAAGTCTAAGTTAAACACCCACTTATTTCTCCGAATAGATGGTCCAAACAGAACACTTCTAATCCCAGATCATTATTTTTACACAGCCCCGTATATCATCCTTAATTTTCAAGTAAAACATATAAATAAGAATGGTAGTTAACTGTTCTGGACATAAGAGGTAAATCCACTTAGACTTCACTTGGCGTTCTTTTTCTCTCAGCGATAGAATTATAGATTGCTTGCTGAATGAAACTGTTTTTAAATAGCTTGATGTTAACTTGAAACATCAGACACACACATACTTACATACACATATATATGAAGCCCACAGGCTGTGCGGTTAGTGCATCGTGTTTCCATACCACAGGTCCGAGGTTCAAACACCGGGCTGGGCAAGGTTGACTCAGACTTTCATTCCTTCAGTGAATCTATAAAATGAGTACGAAGCTTGCTTAGGAACTTAGCACTGGAGGTTTCGAGTCAGGCTGACCACCTGACCAGAACACCTTTGAGCTAAAGATTACGTAAACTAAGTTGGGCACAATAGGCCTTGGTCCTCATGAGCTGTTGCGCTACTGAGTTAAGTTATATATATATATATATATACATATATATACAGTCGGACCCTTATTTTAAGAATTCATCGGGATCAAACACATTGTTCGTTAATTCGGGTTTATTCGCCGCATCGGAGTCTAAGCAAAGTACAAATTCCCTTTTGGAAATTCTATAAGCAATTACACATATAATATCAGTATTTAGAAATTACACGCTTTTTATTGAACAGCTATAAATACTATTAGTGAATTAGCACGCAACAGTTAATTGGAAGCTTTAAAATACTAACTTAAAATACTAATAGATGATTGAAAATCTTTTTGATTCCAGTCTCGACAGAGAAGAAACTTTACACAGAGAAGAAAATACTGCATCATTCGCATTCTCCTGCAGAAGAGGGAGGTATGTATTCACAGTTTGAAAACAATTTAAAACATTGAAAAATTTTAAAGTTTTGATAGAATATTCATTGTCTATTTCTGCATTAGAATCACAATTCATTGGGCCCAACAAGTAAACAGTTTCCTCAACTACATTTGCAAACGTAGGTAGTACGTCTTTTAATGCGTTAAAATCATCAAACTGTGGGGTGCACCCCCTGGCCGGGGGCGTGATAACTCTATGAGGGGGAAGGTGCAAGCATATAAAAATAAAGTATTAAAAAAATTTAATTTACTGAAATGAAGTCTTATCTCGATATTTCGTGTGCTTTATAATTAAAATCGTATTGTAGCTTTAGCGTCATAGTGCATTATTATGGCATTCAAAACATTATTATTTCGGGGGGAGTATTGGCGATTCATTTTTCAAAACTATGATAGAAAATTGAGTCGCCAATACTGAAAGATTGAGAAGAACTGCCCTACGTTGTCAGTTGCAATGGGATAAGAAAGGAAATTCTCTTCTACTTAATACTCAAACGGTAGGTTACTTTCATAAACCATCTGCATTTATAAAAAAGCCTAATAATGGCTTTCACCCTTGCAAGTAAAATTTACTACTTCCAAGAAAAGTGTTTTTCTGTTGATGATAAAAAGGATATGGCATTTGGAAATAAAATGAAATTTTTTTCTTATACAAACTAATAAAATAAATTTTTTTTCAGCTGCTGAAATAATTCGAAAATTCGGGATACCTTATTCGTTAAATAGGGTTTTTAGCCTTTATTTTAATTGGGGGAAGAAAAAAAATTCACTGAATCACGAAATTCATTAAATCGGAACCCGACTGTATACACATATATACGTAAGCACAAACATATATGTATATATATAAAGCGAGTTTGTGTGGACAGACAGTACATATATTTAATATTTTTTACTTGATACACATCCGCAAGAAAATTTCTTGGAAATCTTCTGGTGTAAAACATGAAAACTAGATCAAAGAAAAAAAAAAGATGACAAAATAATTGAAGTACTCACAAATTTAAACATAAAATTTATTGATCTCTTACGATTTTTTTTATTATATCGTTACAAAAAAATGCATTGTTAATAAACTTACCATCATGTAAAAAAAAGTTTCCAGGTACATTTTTCGGGTGGAAACCATTCTTAAGTATTTTTATCAATATCTCGAAAATGTCTGTCCTTTCTACATACTGTTTTAAATTATCAGGGCTTCTATACCAGAACTCTCGTAAAAGGTTCACATAATCATAGTCTTTCCACAGCTCTAGAATTTTCTGATAGATAATGATGTGCAATAAGCAAGTAAAGTGTTTCTCTAGTAAATGATCCCGAACTTTATTGGCAGCATCCAGAAAGAATCTTTGACAAGGCCAAGATAGAAATATTCTTAAAACTTTCAGAGGAAAACGTTTTAGTAGAACTTCCGATGATCAGCACTCATTCTTGAAAGACAAAAGCTTTGAACGTGTATCCAATCTGTATTTTCAAACTCATCCGCTAAAAGAGATAAACGTTCCTCCTGTGTTAGATCATCCAAAAGGCGACTCTGTAGAGACGCGTAATTCCAATTATAACATTGATAGCACCAACCCCTTGACTGGGATTCAGAGATATAACCCTCTTTGTAGTGTCTAGTCCACAGTACAACGTTTTCTTCATGCTCGTTTAAGTTCTCGTTAGCTGTTGAGTACTTTTTACGAATTTTCTTACTCTCAAATTTGTGCAAATTACGAAAGAATGTTCGGACATCCCAACTTGACCAATATTGACAAGCTAACACGAAACGCGTTTGCACATCCAACCATTTTGAATAAATTAATAAATCGGCAGTTTTGATTCTATCCACAGTCTGGATTAAAGCAAAACTCAATCACGCATTCTTGTGTCTGTGAAAATTCCATCGTGATCGGAAAACCAATTAATAACTTCTAATTGGATGGGTTTTATCAAGGCAATAATATTCTCTTGCAAGGTTAATGGAATGCCAAATTCTGATGTTCTTTCCTTTATGAAATCATTCCATATTTCATCTACGGAAAAATTTATTATATGTCTGGTATCTAAATCATTAACAAATCCAGCTGCTAATTTCACTAGAATAATTTCTCTAAGTGTCAACATTTGTTGTTTCACTATATAATACTCTCAGAAAAAAGTAAATGTCCAAGAACAGTTTTCTTTCTAAAAGTTGTCGAATGCCAACTATCAAATGAGATTTTAAACGCGTTTATTAATTCTGAAATTGCGCAGCACTTCAAGGAATAGTGATCTCTCTGAAAAAAATATTTGTTAGAGAAAATTTAACTGAAAAATGTGAAATCTGCCTCTTCCTTCGAATGTGTCTTGTTAATGTACTTCCAAATAAACTAGAAATGAAAAAAGAGAAAAAAAATTAGTACAGGGTATAAAAACGCGCAATATGAGACAGAAAATCTCAAGGATATTTGCTTTAAAAACATTTTAAAATTCAAAGTTGTACCCTTGACTAATATCATTTCTGTTGCTACTCATGGTGCTCTGCAAGTGCAGGAAGATACCGAGACTTTTTTTTATGTAAAACAAGCTGTTTCGTGTTTATTGTGTCACTCATCGACATCATTTCGTAGCAAAAAATCTTAATGAACGTTTCCGTGGATCACTAGGTCATGTCATGAGAGCAGTTAACAAAATCACAAAACGACTGCCTGCAATGAAAGAATTATTTGCCTAACTTTGTTTGGAAAATGACGAAGACTTTAACCGTTTCACACAGGGTTCATTGGTAATCAAAAAGGGTATATTTAAACAGATTTTATGCCCTCTTTGAGCAGTGTTGAATCCCTGGAATAAAATAGAATGATTTGCGAAATAATGTAACTAAAAAATGACATAGCCTATATCAGAGATGGCGAGCCTTTTTGAGACGTGGGTCAAATTTTGTTATTTTTTTCAATACAAGCTCGTGAGTCACTAATGCCCATTTGCTTTACAGTTATGTTTAAAATTTTTAACTGAGTATTTTTAAAATTAACCATGTTTAAAATTTTATTGGTTTAACGGGTAAAAATGGTTTGACGAATTTAAAGTTTTTAGTGGGGTTAAAAATTCTTAAAGTGTTTGGTGCAAATGACAATAAAAAGAGTAACAAAAATTACATACGATATATTAACGAAATATTATTTATTAGTATCGTTATACATATCTTAATAATATATTATAAAATAGAATGGAGTTTGTTACGTTTTCACTCCTAAGCCACTTAAAA
>BMAO01026912.1:0-20787 GCA_019973975.1 Trichonephila clavata | reverse complement strand
TAACAATGGATTATCATATAATTAACTCTGTAAGCTTATGATATCGGTCATTTTACTGATTTCAATGAAAAAAATGACAATTTCCTTATTTTGTTTGCTTTTCATCACTAAAAGTATGAGTAATTCAGATTCAAACTAAGCAAACGAATGTTATTAATAGAATGTTATGCAGGTTTATTTGTAACTTAAATTAGTATTTAAAGTATTGTAAAAATAGTTTTAAAAAATTTAGCAAGTTAAGGGGAAAGTATTTAATTATAATGTACTGAATAAAAAACGATTTATTTTATTTTACAGACAAAAATAATCTTTTCAACTAAATAAATAAAATTTTACTTACCACTTTAATATATATATATATATATATATAATATATAATAAATAAATATATATATATATATATAAGTATAGTTAAACATACAAAATAAGGGATGTATCGAACGTATTTCCTTTCACGTATCTTTTCAACTCATAAATAAAAATAAAAAAAATTTCTCATTACATGCATATCCTTTTACAGTTTTGGGATAGATAAAATTAACAAAAGTATGCGATTAAATCAAATTTTATGAGAATTTCGTTAATTTTCTTTGCTAAATTAATCTTATTTATTAAATAATTTTAAAAAATTATAAAAATCAAGTTTTATTTAAGTGAATTGTAAAAACAATTTTTTCGATTTTATTTCCAAATTTCAAGCATTTTCTAGCAGAGCGAAATCATTTTCGATGTAATATGTTTCAACACAGATCAAAAATTTTCTAAGAATATTAAAATTTTAGATCACTTTTGTTTAAAAGAAGGTTTTTTTTTTATAAATAAATATACAATTTTTATTTGTTACATACAAATCAGACTATTCAAAATATTCATTAAAATGTTTTAAATATTCTCTTAGGTTAGCAATTTTTAAACAATCATATATGTATTTGATATTTAATGTTCACATTGTTGAAGTAAAAAAAAATAACCTATACTGATAACAATGATTTAGAAATAGGTAATAATAATGATTAACTTCGAAGTGATTTCTTTCATAAAAATTTGAAGCAAGAATTACTATTAGTATAGTATGTGTTAAATAGTGAAAAGAATTTATTCTAATACAATTTTTAAAGTTGTTATACGAACTTTAATGATTTTTCTCATCAAAGTAAATTATTCAACCAGTTTATTTGAAATAAATACTCACCATTGACATCAAATTTGTTCAATTAATGCGGTGTCTTTTAAATAAATACGACATTAATGATTCTTTTGAATATGAGAAAAGAGCCTACCTTGGTAACAAGACGACCCTGAAAAGAAATAAAAAAATATTTTAATTAAGAATCCACAAATATAAAATTTTGTTTTTTACTTTGCTAGTAATTACTAAGACAGTTCTTTATTCGCTTGATGTTAGTAATATGCTTTCATTACTGATTAAAAAACAAATTTATTTAATATTAATATATCACATACTTGGAACATATATAATTCTGAGTCGGAGTGCATCTGATATATTAATGGTTATATTCGTAATATGCATAAATCTATATATATAAAGGAGAAAAGCGACTCACTGACTGACTGACTGACTGATTGACTAATCACGATATCTCCGGAACTATTCAACCTACAGACTTGAAATTTGGTAGGCATGTTCCTTTCTTAGAGTAGAGATCCGCTAAGAATGGATTTTTTGTGAAATTCGAACCGCAAGGGGAGTTACGAGGGGTTAAGGGGCGTTATAAAAAATTGTTTCCATTTTTAAACTACTCGACGTACAATCTTGAAATTGGGTAAGCGGATTCCTTTCATAGAGTAGAGATCCGCTATGAAATGAGTTTGGGGAAAATCTACCACCAAGGGGGGTTGATGGGGCTTAGGGGGCGTTATAGATAATTATTTTCATTTTTCAACTATTAGACGCACCGACTTTAAATTTGTTGAATAGATTCCTTTCAAAGAGTAGAGATCAGCTACAAGATGGGTTTTGGGGAAATAGTCCTCCAAGTGGCGTTGCGGGGGCTTAAGAGGCGTAATAGATCAATATTTTCGTTTTCAAACTACTTGACCTACCTGCTTGAAAATTGGTAGGCATGTTTCTTTAATAGAGTAAATATGCGCTACAAAATGGGTTTTGGAGAAATTGATCCTCAAGGGGTGTTGCGGGAGGATTAAGAGGAGATATAAATAATTATTCCAATTTTTAAATTATTAGACGCACAGTCTTGAAATTTGGTAAGCAGATTCCTTTCTTAGAGTAGAGAACCGTTACAAAATGGATTTCGCGAAAATCAACCCCCAAGTTTCATTTCGGGAGATTAAGGGACGTAATCAATAAATATTTCCGTTTTTAAACAATTAGATCTACCTGCTTGAAGATTGGTAGGCATGTTCCTTTCATGGAATAGAGTTCTTCTAACAAAGAGTAAAACGAAAACCGAACCCTAAGGAGGGTTGCGAAAGGTCAAGGGAAGTTAGAGAAAAAAATTCCTGTTTTTTAATTGTTAGACCCACATATTTGAAATTTGTTAAGCGTGTTTCTTTTGTTAAATAGGGACCAATAAGAATATATTTTACGGAAATCAACTCCTGGGAGGAGCAGGGGGAAGCTACTGGGGCATACTGAAAAAAATTCCTTTTTTTGAACTACAAGGACTATAATAATGGAATTTAGTTTGCATTTTTCTTTTGTTGAATTGAAATCCGCTAAGAATGGTTGTCTTGGAGAATGACTCTCAACGCGATTACGGGAGGTATTGATAATAAAAATTTCGTTTTTGTTCTATTAGATTTAGACTTGAAATTTGGCTTGCATGTTTATTTTACGGAGTAGAGATCCACCGAAAATTGGTTTTGTGGCAATCCACTTGGTTATAGGGTTACGAAAGTGCAAATATCATTCTTTACTTCAATTGTAGAGATTATTAGAAAATAAAAATTAGAAGTTCTGTCCTTTTTTTTATCAAGAGGTGAGAGTTACAGGTATATATATATATATATATATATATATATATATATATATATTTATAAAGCATCATGAAATACCCAGCGAAGCAGGTGCGTAACGGCTAGTATGTGTATGAATGAGCAATTAATCTTTTCATTACTTAAGTGATTACATTGATTCGATTTAAACAACGTGTATTTTTTTAAGTTGAGAAAATAGACCTTTTTTCTCATAAATGTACTTTAATTCTGTATTTCTTTAGTAATGATATTTTGCTCACAAATTACAGTAGCACATTCATCATTACCTCCCATTTTATGGCATTGTTAAGGAAAATGAATTTCAAATTTGTAACAGGCATATATACACTGCTGGCCACCGTAAATGCAACACCCTGAAGGAAGCACGCAAATAACATGAAATTTACAACATGCATTAGCGGAGGTGAGATATGCAAATGATTAGAATTTCAGCGCAGACACACATCACGCACGCCTGTGGCGCCACCTCAAAGCGCTATTTAAAGCTTAGAGATTTCAACGATTTCAAGTTCGGCAATTGTGTTTTTCTTGTGGTTTTTTCAAAAAACGATCAGTTATGTCTCGTAGAAAACAGCGATCAGCTTTTGATCAAGTATCCGAGTTCGACAGAGGAAGGATAGTGACCTACCGAGATTGTGGATTACCTTTCAGGGAAATCGGTAGTCGTGTTGGACGAAACCAAACAACTGTAATGCGGATATGTGACCGTTGGATGCAGGAGGGTACGACGAACCGACGTGGTCGATCGCATCCCCCTCAGTGCACCTTTCAGTTAGGCAGGCAAATTTTGCGCATGGCAGTGACGGATCACTCAGTCACATCACGAACCATAGCACAGCACATTGAGTCTGTAACGCATCATTCAGTGTCTGCGCGTACCATTCGACGCCGTTTACAGCAGAGTGGTCTGTCCGCAAGACGTCCATTGATTGGTCTACCCTTGACGCAGAACCACAGACGTCTCCGCCGCCAATGGTGCGATGAAAGAAGGATGTGGGCAGCAGAATGGAATGAAGTTGTCTTTACTGACGAGTCACTCATCTGTCTGCAATACCACGATCATCGGATTCGAGTCTGGAGACACCGTGGAGAGAGGATGCTGAACAGCTGCGTTATGCACCACCACACTTTTCCTGCACCGGGTATTATGGTATGGGGCGGTATTGGATATCACTCTCGCACTCCTCTAGTACGCATTGCCGGTACTTTAAACAGCCAGCGCTACATCTCCGAGGTGTTGGAGCCAGTAGTCCTTCCTTACCTTCAGGGCTTGGCCACAGCCATATTTCAACAGGATAATGCTCGACCACACGTGGCACGCATTGTCCAAAGGTTCTTCGTCAATCACCAGATTGAATTGCTTCCCTGGCCGGCTCGCTCTCCGGATCTTTCGCCGATAGAAAACATGTGGTCCATGGTTGCTCAACGATTGACCCAGATTACACCCCAGCTGCCACATCAGATCAACTTTGGCAACGTGTGGAAGCTGTTTGGTCTGCTGTACCCCAAGAACACATCCAAAGTCTCTTTGAATCAATGCCGAGGCGTGTGGCAGCGGTGATCTCCAACAATGGCGGCTACTTTGGCTACTGATTCTGGCAGGAACCACACTTCACAGAAGTCTATAAATCTAATCATTTGATACTTGGTCAACATGTTATCTACGAGATAAATTTTGTTGTGCTATCTCTTGTCTTTCTTGGTGTTGCATTTACGGTGGCCAGCAGTGTAGATAGAGAGCTTGAAAATCGATGGACGATATGAAATTGTAATAGAGAATGTATACTTTATCATTTAAAAAGCATTAGTGAACATGATACCCAGGGCTTTTTTTTTAACAAATTACCTTTTCCATTGTATATATTAGATATTTCTTAATTTTAAATGTATTGTCCATCATTTGCTTGATATGTCATTCCTCAATCAGTGGATGAATTAGTTGATGATTGAATGATCGGATGGAAGATGTTTGAGAAAATATGAGCCTCCATTACTGAGAAAGACACTGCACACTGATTGAGTACCTCGTAGGATGCTACTTTCATTGCTACAAAGAAGTAGTCTTACCTTTTACAGATCACCTGCATTTTCATCATATTATTCAAATTAACATCTTAATAAAAGAATCTATTCACGCATGCATTATCTGGCTGTGTATCACTTTTCATCAGGTTATCGTAATCTTTCATTATTATTTCAATGCTGGGCCGCGAATATACGTTACATGTTTATATTCACGAAAATGCGTTTTCATTATAAGAAACAGAATTTTTAAAAAGAGAAAATCATAGTCGTTATAAATTGCCTTATCATATTTTGATAGAAACTGTAGAAAGTACGAACAAATTATGCACGAAGAAAAATAATGAAACAAGTTTAAGTAGATAAGAAATTTATAATTAATGCATCAAAAATTTGAAAGAGAGAGAAATATTTAAAAATTAATGAGGTTTTAATAGTTATGCTTAAGCATCTTTTTGATAATAAGCATTATATCCTTGAGCAAAAAAAGTAGAGTTTCAAAAAGAAAACACATAATATAATTTTATACTTGTCTCCCCAGCACATGCTCAACATTGTAAAATCTTTGAAAAATAGTACATACACGAATTACAAATGGAACTGGAATGAGTTACATAAAACAAAAAATTAAATTATTTAATTGAAATGTTATGTTAATGATAATTTAACAGAAATATTTTTCATTTATTTAAGAAAGAACACGGGTTCTTGGATGTTATTTGATAGCAAACTAAACAAATCATCAAAGTTCAAGCATGTTACATTTGCATCGGAATTTGTACGTTAGTTATTAAAAGGTAGAATGTATATAAATATTTGATCTTAATAATGCAATTTATATATGCTACTTTTGGTATCTTATTTTTAAGAGCATTCGTAGTTTCAATTAACATTTTAATTCCTAAAGATGCAAGCTGATTTTAAATTTATACTCTGTTATCAAAACAAGCAATTTTATGTATATATTTTTTAATTTAAACTATCCTTTGGATAACCAGCACATCAGTCATAAAAAAGGAAAAGAACAACATCCTCCAAAAAAAATTATTATTTAATATTCAAAAATAAACCAATATGAACTTTAAAAAAATTATAAGAACATCATAATTGTATAGGACTTCAGATTTGTGACTACTTCTATACATAAACATTTTACAATGCTAAAAAATTTTAAGAAACAAGTTGAATTTTTAAAAATTTTATGGGATTGCTCTTTAGATTTCATTTAAAAAAACTCTTCGAATTTTTACTCATTTTTACTGATAATTTTAATCGAAGAAGATATTGGTTGGTGGAAATATAATCATTTTATTTTTAATGGTATTTTTTTAAAAGTTTATACTATTTTTAAAAAAATGCGTTGAACTTAACAAGGCTCTCGAAATGCAATAAGATAAGAATTAGGATATAGTTTCTTTTAAAATGCCCTAAAAGATTTTAGAAATCTAGAAAGCAACTTTAAAATAATTTAAAGCAAGAAAAATGAAAATTAGCATTAAAAATCTAATCCAACTTTTCGTTTTAACAATTGCTTTATTTGTAAAAGTAATTTGCAATTTTGATCTTATTACAAAATATTCTAGGAGAAATTGCAGAATATTGCATAAATTTTTATGTGCGATGAAATAGCGATTTGTTGAATTGCAATGAAATATTCCTTATTTTTGTCGTAGGAACATGTTTTTGTATTCTCTAATAATGTAGAAAAGAGAGAAGTTTAATGTGATTGCATAAGTATTTTAAAAAATACACATTAATTAAAGCAAAAAATTCTGAAGCTAAAAATTTTCATCTAAGTTATATGATTCATATTGGGACAGTTCAATACAGAAATTATATATAGAAAAAATAAGATATTAAAGTATAAGATATAAAAAAATTGAATTTAAGTATTTTAATATTATTTAATACTCCAGGAATTTAATAAATTCATAGTATATTTTTAAAGCTCATAACCTAATCTTCTTTTTTCAATGTTTTACTTCAATATTCTTATTGATACAAAATATCTTAATATATCGTGGCAAAACCATAAAATAAAATTCCAAAACATTATTAATTGCAAAAAATATTCATGACATATTTTTCGAGATCTAAAAGAATAACAACCATTTTTATTTCGAATCTAATAAAATAAAATAAACTATGTTTAAAAATGTAAATAGAAGGATAAAAAGAGAGGTTATAAGATAAAAATATTAACTACTCAAATTCAATAGTAAAAACAGAATTTGTTTTGCATTCTAATAAAATACTTTCTATAGATCCACATTAGGTTTGGTAAAATAAAATCCGCTTTTGCTCGCATAACTAAGGGAAAAATCTTTAAAATTATAAAAACAACCTTTCTGAAAAAATTAAGATTTGTTATATTTACTAGCGAACAAGTAAATGTGATATTATGTTAAACAAATGGTCTCATTTTAATGACCTAAGTCATAGAAAATCCCCTTTCTAAAAAGAAAATTTTCTTAGTAAAAAAAACATTTGTGGTGAAACGAAGGATAAAAAATTACACAGAATGAAGAAAATAAAAATCGGTTAGTGAATAAAGCCATGAAAAAGTAAAACATAGTTTGCAACTTTTGACTCATTTCTGGGGAATTTATGAACTATAAATGGCAAACATAGAACTGAACATGCATTATTTACAGAAGGAAGTTCTAAAATAAGTTGCCATTAAAAAAATATGGATTCTTTACTGTTAGAGCTGAAAAAATTGTAAAACTAATTTACAATAGAATCTTAAAGTAGTTAAAAATACAGGTTACACACGCTAACATTTACAAAATCAATTGTTCGACATTAAAGGATTAATTTTTTAAAGAATGAAAAAACAAAACAAAAATAAGATACTTAATATGAGTTACTAGTATGCAGTATTATATAATTTAATATTTAAATTTTTTAATTTAAAAAAAGTTAAATTGGCTATTTATTACAGACATTTCAGTATTCTTTTAAACAAAAGTTATTTTACAGGGCATGGACAATTTTACAAATTTTCCCCAGATTATAAAACATTTCGCCATACTAAAATACTTATATTTTGTCACCCATCCGGTATAGTGGTTAGCGACGCTGACTGCTATGCCGTAGGGCCTGGGTTCGAATCCCGGAGAAGGCATGGATGTTTGTAAATGTATAGTGCTTTCCCGGCATCGGGTTACTCTAAATAGCCGTCGAGCTGCAGGTCCTCTCGTGAGGTTGGTGGAAAGGGAAGAGAGGTGGGAGGCCCCTGACTACTCCCGGGGTGTTCTCCTTCAAAATTGGGGTGGAATAGAGCCAAATCATACTGTCACTTGCATGGTGCTCAAAGCTACGGCTAACGACAGGCGTACAATATAGCCCGGAAACAATGATGAATTTCGTGGACTTCGATCTGACTACGTCAGACAGGTGGCATTAGCAACAACAACAACTTATATTTTAAGGCTTTTCATTGAAAAGACAGATATTTTTTAAATAATAATTATTTCAAACCAACTTTGCAAACTTTTTAAAAACATTAATTGATTCAGATTTTACCTATACAGTAAAAACCTCAATAATCCGGACTATCTGGGATTCTAGGCCGTCCAGATTCAACAAAATAACTTATAAAATGAGCAAAATACATTTCTAAAACACTATGTACAATGAACAGACCGTATAGTTTGTAACGAGACAAAGTAAGGTGGTAAATAATTGGAAAAGATAGAATTTAAAAATAAATACATTACTTATATATATATATATATATATATATATATATATATATATATATATATATATATATATATAATATATATATATATATATAGCATGTATTAGTCTAAATGTACTTATATTATTTCTTAATGAATATTTCTTTATATATAGAGAGAGAAAGAAATTCTTTTAAAGAATATTTGATAAATTAAACTTCAAAATAAGAAAACAAAATTTAAAATATATTTATTTTTAAAACTTCACTTTTATGTTTTGAAAAATTTGTCATGCTGTAAGCAATTGAAAATGATAATACGAAAAATAATCTGGTATCATTCGTGATTCTGGTTTCTTTCAAAGTTTTATCTAGAATCCATTAAATTAATACTGAATGGAGAGGCGTTCTCATAATCTATTTTTCTTATTAACATGCTTTCTTTTACAGAGATAGAAAGTAAATGCGGAAGAGACATTGCCGAATGTTCTTCCTTTTAAAAAATAAACGAAAGCACTTTGTCATTGAAAGTTATTTATGCTTTCTTAAATTGATATAAATGAAAACTAAAATCAATAAAAAGTTTAAAATTCAGAGTTTTGTCATTTTTATGAAAAATACGGGGTTCTTTAAAAGGAAAAGGGAACAGGGGGAATGATGAGCATCAAACATTTTCGTGAGAATCAAATTAATGTTCATACAAAAACAAAAATGAAAGAAACACAGTACATAAGACGAGAAATATAAACCTATAATCAAATAGAAGGGCAAAGTTGACTTTAATACGGAAGTTATGTAAATATTTTATGACCAACTGTAGAAATGACAGAATTGGAATTGTGTATTATACATACTTCCTACAATATTCTTTTCAAAAACTGAAAATAATAATTTTAAAAGAAATAAAGAAATCGAAATTTGAAAATTTAAATTTTTCTATTGATATAATTGGATTTAGAGATGAAAAAAAAAAGGGAAATCTAGTTTAAATATTAGAATAAGTTTTTTTATTGTGACTTTTAAAATCGTATATGACATTAATTCAAGCTAAAAAACTATTTTTATCATTTTCATTAATAGCTATTTATATCAATTAAAATGAGCAAATTACTATTTTCACAATTAATCATATTCTTAGGAAAAACTAAATTTAAAATATAAAACTTCCTTTTAATAACCGAATCATTAATATTTTTCCAATAAAAAGAAAAATTCAATTTGGATTTCTCAGAAATAAATAAAAGTGGCTCATTTTTTGAAGGTAATATGTAAAATATTATATATCGTGTGAGTAGAATATTATATATTATATATTTTTGTAATTATAAAATTATAATCATTTTTTAAATCATAACTTTTTTAAAAAAATAACAACACTGCTTCAAAATTTATAATGATAATTGTGCAAAAGATGATTTCAAAGCTATTTTTTAAGAAAACAAAGTTTTTATTTTTGTCCTTAAATTACAAGAATTTATTTGTCTTACCAATTTTGAAGAAATTAAAAATTAGAAATAGAATATTTTGACAATGTCTTGTTTTTAGTATAATACTTAAATCGAGCATGATAAGGGGGAAAATATAGAAAATGTTTGTTTAGATGAATAAAATTAGAGAATAAAATAGAATTTAGAATAAGATGATGATGCGTTAGAATTTTCTTTACAAATTAAACTCAATACTTTAAAATTACTTCATCTTTTTCTAAAGAAATAGATTATTTTTTGATACTCCTGAATTATGCTTATTTAGATTTTAATAACTAATTTTAGAACAAAAACATTTCATGATTATTTCCTTTCTATATTTTTTCTTCTAAGTTTTATCTCAGCTCGTAATATAGACAAACAAAAAGAAAGGTTGACACTTTAAAATTTTGTGTAATCCTTCAATTTTAAGCCTAAACTTAAATTAGTTAATGTGTTACTATAGATATTTTACTTTTATCACATACTGGTCGTATTATTTTCTTGTATATTGTTTTGCTTTAAGTTATAGAGAGATTTATAGTAAGTATGTAGTGAGTGAGTGAGTGTTAACGTCGCCTTATTCAGCTACACGAGGACTTATGGCGACGGACCTTATAATTTTGAATCATGGTCGAGGACGACACCAGAGCTCTGGCACGCCCCTTTCCTAACTTTTCCATCACACCAACGAGAGGACCCTTGAGCCTCGACAAATTTAACGTGAATCATCCCCTCTATACGGGGTCTTCAGCGGCACTAGTCCGGCTACGAGTCCGTGACCTTAACCATTAGGTTACCAAGGCCTCATAGCAATTATATATGTTATACATGTGTGAGGGAATTAATTCACTGCTTCATTACTAAAATTCTGATAAATGGAACGATAAGAAAATTTAATAATTAAATGAAGAAGAAAAAAATGACATTATAATAAGGCAAAATAAATGAAAAAATTTTATGAAAAATAAACAGGTATTTTTAACAAACCTTTATATTATACAGATATTGGGAAATGTTGATTTTGTTGCTCTATACAACATATATACATATAATTAAAATATATCCTTAAATTCTTTTTTACTCTGAAATTTTCTTATACTGTAATTCTATGTAAATTTAAATGAGGCGTCGGCAACCTATGACAATTCCAAATTTGGTACGCCATACAATTCTCAGCGGCACAGTACGCCAGTTTATAAATTTGACTATTTTTGAATGGATGGAAGCTAATAATTTTGAAATATTTATTAAACTAATATCTTCAAAATTAAGGAAAGTAAAATTTTCGGAATTATGAAAAAATCTGAAGGATAATTCTAGCATTATAATAACATAATAAGAACACAAGTTTTTAACTGGATACATTACACAGGATGAGAAATTCATTTATCCTTGTTACATATTTGTCATTAATTCTCAATGTACAGAAAGAACAAAAGCTGGTATGTTTTTATTTAAAATTTTTTGACACATATCATTGAGCCAGATAAAATAACGAGAGAGAAAGAGAGAGATTTTTTTTTAAACAATATTATGAAAGATTGTAAATCCAGGCATTTCTTACAGCCAGGAGACTCGATGAAATAGAAAAATCTTTTAAAACGGTTTAAGGAGAAGAATGTTAATCTCGAATTTCATATGCTACGATATCAAACGACATTACCCGTACTCTCTCTATAGCTTATGCTGGATAATGGATAATGTCCTTTAGTACTTTTAAACGACACTAAATCAGAAATATGAATACGAGTGAAAATGAATTAAGGAGATTTTTTCTATTCTCTATAAATACATATTTATACACTGCCTTCTAAAATTTGTGTTTCACTGCAACATTTCATCCTATATCTGAGTTCAAAACGAAACTGTTCTAATATATCACTAAAGCGGACAAACTAATATATTTCAAAATATATTTTTCTAGACATAGACCAGATATTGAGTGAGCGAATATTAACGTCGTACTATTCAGCTATACTCGACGGCTTTTGGTGACAGACTTTGTAATTTTAAACCATGGTCAATTGAGGAGGACATCTCAGCTGTCACCCCCTCTCCTAACTTCCACACCACTAACGGGAGGACGTTTGAGCCTCAACATATTTAACGTGCATCAAGGATGAAATGTGCGAGAATAGTAATAAAAACTATTTTTAAGAATTATACCTTGAGGATTCATTGAGATTTTTTAAATACTTCCTTCGAAACAAATATTGGTGCTAGTCTCAAAACACAATGCCAAACATAGTAATATTACATTTTAATGGCGGAATACATTTAAATACATTTTAATGGCAGAACTTCATTAAAAGATTTAAAGAAAATTAAATATACTCAAGAAAAGAGAGGAAAGCAATAAATCTAGCTCTTATTCTAGGTTAGAATTAAAATTTTTTTAACAAAGGTAACTGAGCTTTAACAAAACAATCTACGTACTGAGTTTTAAAATAAATAATATTTCCTGTAAAATCTAGTCTAATATATATTTAAAAAATAAATTTTCTAAATTTTTCTAGGAAGGAAGCATATTTATTTATCATGCATAATTCTTTAGTATATAAATAAGGAATAATAATAAAAAAAAAAAAATTAAACAAAAGCCTGCTTAAAAATACCTAAAAATGTCACGAGAGGAAACGGAATTTTTAAAGCATTTCGAGATAAATAAACATTTATAAAGAAGACTATAAAAAGAAGATAAAAGAACAAAATATTCATATTTTCAAAAGAATTTTTACCATTTTTAAGTGATAAACATTAATATTTAACACTTTTCATGAGTGTTAATGATTGATTAAATTAAAATGTTCGTATACTTGAAAATATTGTATTTATTGTCTGTGTATTGCTCCTGAAAAGCTTTAATATAACAATTGAAAGATAAAAGAGGCATTTTAGATCATGGAATAAGTGATAAAATGGAATGAAATACTAAAATATGGAAACAAACAAAAAAATACGTTGAAACTCGAAAAATCATGTAAAATAAGTAAACATATTAAAATTTTTTTTAAAAAAATTTTCAAGCTCAAAGGTATTGAGATTGAATGCCAAAAATGTTTGAAATAATTACAGACAAATATAACAAACGCTATAATAACACTGCATAATGCTTTTATCAGTTAATATGTAGTTTTTAGAAGTAAGTGCTTGAAGTAAGATTTGATTTTAATGAGGGCAGAAATTTTAAATCAACCTGTTGCAATAGGCAAAATGAGTCTGAATAATTACTCTAATCTAAGAATCATAAGGTTGGAAAAAATGTAAACCTATACTTTGATTCAAAGTATGAAACCGACAAAGTGATCCACAAAAATAAATATATTTACGGCATAAATATAAAGGGAGAGAGATCAAGTTTTAAAAAACAGGTCTAAGTAATTTGGATAGAAATTACAATATCGTTCATTAAATTCCAAGATAATATTTTTAAAGTATACAAAAATAAGTTTTAAAAGTAACAAAATATTTACAGATATAGAATGAAAATGTTACTCTTTTCAAAAGGTAAATGAATTTTTTGTACTATAACTCATAAGCATATTTATAAGTCTGAACCCAACAACTTCTAACACATAATTGCATTTTATAATGAAAGAGCGAAAATTCTGAGAAAATTTCAAACAAATCCTATATTAATATTTTTGAGAGAATTTCTTTTCGTTAAAAAAGACGATGCTTTTCTAACGAATTCCTTGAAAAATTTTAAGCAATATTTTTTCGAGAAAGAAAGATAAAATAATGCAACGCTTGTACCGTCATATAGAGATTGTTGGAATTTATTTTTTCAGCAATTTTAAAAAGGTAGAAAAAATAATAATTTTTGCCGGAGAACTGTCTCAAATAAGAGAAATTTATGATATTTTTTATATGAAAATGTATTTCCAAGGGAGAAAATATTCATGAGAAAAAACTTTCATTTCATACTTTTTCTTTCAAAATTTGGTATTTATTTTGAAATCGCTCGTGTGCTCAAATATAACAAGTGATAAAATGTAAATTAAAAAAATAATTTATTAAAAAATTATAATTAGCTTAATGCATAGCAAGCTATTTAAAACTGAATAATTAAATATATGAGCTTTAATATATGCAGGAGCAGTAATAAAAACAATTAATAACATATTCATTTTAAAGGAAGAAAGCATGCGAGAAAAATATAAGTAAGAGGAGAAAAATTAATATAAAATTAATAAAAAATAATTAAAAAATAAATAAAATAAACTTAAATATAAAATAAATTCGTAACAATATTAATAAATAACATATAATAAAATAAAAATAGTTTTAAAACAAATTGAATAAAAAAAAGTATAATAATGTAAACTACAGTCTATTTAAATACGAAAGCGTTCGTAGTATACATTTTGGAAGACAAATTTTTTTAGAAATTTATGATACATTAAAGGCCAATACGTAGAAATTTTCCTAAGATCCTTTTTAAGTATTTTTATCTCTTATTTTAAATTAAGTACATATTAGCAAAAAATGTTCAGGCTCTTTATGAATAGTTCTGCATGTTCATAAAATACTGATAAAAAATGAAATCTTAAAAGTCAACGTGTGAAATACTCATGATTTTACAAGAATTTTGAAAATTGGAGACTCGTTAAAAAAACAAGTAATTTTTAAAGGAGGATAGTACCTAGAAAGTTTTTTAAGTTATATATTTTGATAAATTTTTTCGATTCCCCAAAATTTAGTAAATTTTGCTCAATTTAATATGATTCTTTTTTTTTAACAATTTGTGCAGTAAAGGACACATTTTCAAGTTTTGATATAATTTTTCTCTGTTATTATAAAATAAAAAGTATTTTAAAATAAAAAAATTGTAAAGATTTAGATGCATAGTTTTTTTTATTTTTATTTATCCTGCTACAAAATATAACTTATTGATCCCATTTACAAAACCGTGAAATACGCAGAATAAAAATTAAGAAGTACAATATACATATAAAATATCCAGCTCTGTAACTGAAGCCTTTTTTAATCTTATGGGAAAGTGTAAAAAATGTTGAAAGTGAGAAAATCAAGTTTAAACTGTTTTGATTTTTTTGTATCAAAATATATTCTTTTTACACTTAAAATGTACCTATTTCATGTGTTGGGTCTTCTATTTCCAAAAAAATCTCTTGCATTATTATTTTTTTCATTCCTAAAGCCTTATATATAAGTACCTCTTTTGTTGTAATTTCTTCTTTCTTTATTCTCGCATTATCAGCTTGAAAAGCAGAATGACTGAATAATTCAAATCTAAACGCTTCATTATATCCAGAAGATCAGTTGTTCTATCATTAAATATCACTGTTACCTCACACTAATATCAACTGTTGTTTTTGGAAGACTGCTATTTTTAGGCAGTACTTCCAAATTGTAAAATTGAAAGATTTTCTTGAGTTCCCAGGATTTCCCCCCAAATAATGTTTTCATAATTTAGGTGAGAAGAGAGATAACTAACTCTCTGTAACTAAAGATTAAACTGCTCTCATGACAGTGATATGCGGAATATTTTTATGCATCTAATCAAAAGTATTTTTGAGTTTAAGTTCTTTAATAAATACATCACGGAATAGCACCATCCGGGTAAGTGTAGAATTTTGCTTCATTATTTGTAGAACTATAATAATCTTATATAGGTTCATATCATATAAATAAATTTAATAATAATTCCAAATCAGAATAGAGTTTGCAAAGGAGAGCACTAACTCAGGTGTGATCCTCATCAATTGACCATGGTTTAGAATTGCGAGGTTCCTTGCTAATAGCTCTCGTATTGCTTCAAGTGCGCTGTTAATTAAAAAAAACTTAATCAACTAAATCCAAACAGAAATTAACAAAGATTATGTTTGTTTATTTCGTTTTTAAAGGACAAGTCTTTGTCAACATTTAAATTCTTTGTTGCACACAGCGTAATTAATGTCGTATTTCAATGCGGTTTGTTTTAAAATGCTCCAACTGCCTGTTTTATTTTCCAAATGTTTTTGAAAAACTGAATTTTTGAACGTCCACAGGTATTATTTTCTTTACATATCTCACTGAATACTACATAACACACAGGAGAATACTAAAACTTAAGGAAAAGAAAAGTTACTTAATCAAAAGAAATTAATTAAAAGTAAAGAATAATTAAGAAAACTATTATTATACTTCATTAATTCCTCCGAAGTATAATTTTTCACTATTCTTTTTTAGTTCAAAATAAGTTATCCTGGGTTTTCCCATTTCAATAACAGTCTTTCTAGGCTATTAAAAATTTTGAATTTTAAATAATTCACAAAAGGAAATATTTGATAGTTGCAATTAGTTGTGAAAATTAAGTAAACGTTAACGTCATTTTACAGTTTAAGAAAGTGAAAGTTGTACTAAAACATTTGCACTTGATTTGACTTTTTTTTTTATGTAACCTCTTCAGATCTAAGGTACATATATGTGTACCTGCGATTTTAACTTCGTATCTCATTAAGGGATGAAAACAATCAATTAAAATCGAAGGTTGTCTTTCGTTCACGTTCATGCTTTTCAGTTTTGCTACCAGCTGGTGATAGTTGTATTTTTTTTTTTTTTCTCAACATTTTCAAAACGCACAAGGTAGCAATGGGTCAACTCGACAAGAAGCTAAAAAAAAAAAAAAAAGGAACTATTTTTTCAAATATATAATTAAAACTTTTGAACTTCATATTTTTTTATTTGATGTAGAGGATTTTCAAGAGTTGATAGATCTTATAATTATCACACTTTTAACAGTTGTAGAATTCTAATTAGAAGTAGCAAGTAATTTTTAAAGTGCACGTCTCTGCTGGGTATTTTATGACATTGTAAGACTACGCATTCTTTTTAGGTTATTGTTATCTAAGTCTTAGCATTAAGCTTTCAATTCTAAAAGAAAACTCTTACAACATGCCCCTTGATTTAAAAAGAAGAGGATCTGAAGTTCCAAAACAGGAGTGTATTTATCCTTTATGTCCCTATAGCCCCTCTTGTAGTCGATTTCCTCAAACACCACGTTTTCAGCGGATCTATAGTCATTAAAATCATGCTTGCCAAATCCCAAGGCTAAAAGTCTAATTGCACAAAAAATGGGAATTTTTTATTCATAACTTTCCCACAACTTCCTGCAAGCCTCTTTGGGAATTGATTTCAGCAAAACCTATCTTTAGCGAATTCTCTTCTCAACAGAAGAAATTTGATTTGCCAAATTTCAAGTTTGTAAGTCTAATGGTCCAAAAAGAGAGATTTTTAAATTCATAACATCCCCTCAATATTCCCCCCTTACTTAACAACGGAAACATATTTACCTAATTTTAAGTTTATAAATCTAATAGTTCGAAAATGGAAAATTTTTATCTATAAAGCCATCTCGATCCCTCTACCCCACCCCACCCTTTGAGAGTCAGATTTTCCACAAAACTTGTTCTTACTAGTTGTCTACTCAAAGAAGAAAAGTGCCTTCAAGTTGTAAAGCTAATAGCTCAAAAACGAGATTCTTTTCCCTATAAAGCTCTAAACCCCTTGGGGTTTAATTTTCGAAAAATCCATTTGCCTCATTAAAAGAAATATTCCTGCCATATTTCAAGATTGTAGATTTAATAGTTTTGGAGATCTCGTAATAAGTGAGAGAGTGAGTCACTTCCCCCCCCCCTTTATATATTTAGATACATATATTACACTGAATTTTACTTTTTTAAATCTAATGAATAATACTGTAAGGCATTAAAATACATTAAAATACATTCAATACTTTTAGATAAATTTCACAAATATGTATTATATTTACAATTATATGACTTTAAAAATTAAAAACAGTATTGATAAAAATTACATTCTATGATGAAATGTAGACTTCATTAAATTACACATTATTCTCATAAAGTAAATATATGTGCATACATTAATGCCAATTTTAACTTAGAATTGAGACCCAGACATTTTGAGCAAATAGCGACAACATAGATTCACGCACTAGCAACTTCAGAATGCACTACTTGTAATTCAAAAAGATGAAACTGACAAGAGAGATAAAAGATAGAAAGGAGTTCGTCAAGAAAAAAAAGTTTCTTTTGTGTGGATTATACTTTATACTTTCATTGTTTGAAAGTTTATTGTTTCTGTAAGTTTTAACTCATAAAGTTTGGGGATATTTTTCCCCGCCATATTTTTTTTAAAAAGAGAAAGAAAAAGGATTGTATCTGATGTCGACTGTTCTTATTAATATTCGTCGCAAGTATTGTGTTCAGACTAGAGATATTGTCGGTGTGAGTAAACCAACAATGTATTCAATAGTATCAAGACATATTTAACAAGACTGTACATTTATTATAAATAAACTTTCACTTAGAAAGTTTGTTGATTTTCAAGATATAAATTCTTCAGTAAGGATCTAAAGCTATCTTTTTGCTTTACTAAGAACATGTGCTTCATAGATCAACGGAATAATATGCACGTTAAATTCCACTAGATCTTAATATTTTGAAACTAATAATTTGGGATTAAATTTTCTGTTCAATATTTGGGTGGATGAAAAGAAGCATTCTCAAATTTATTCATAAATTAGAAAAAATAAAACTATTGTATAAAAATAAATAAAATTAAACCACAGTTATAATCTATTAATATTTATCTCGAGAACCGCATTTTTGTGTGTATTTCATACTTAGAAAAAGTGTTATGAAATTAGCTTAAATTTCTCTTGAATGTTTCTGAGTTCCATGGACTCATTAATTTCGTTCTTTTTAACTATATTTGAGTTTCATTACAAAAACTTCCATTATGTAAAAGTTAGAAAATAGTCAAAAATGTGATTCATTTAAGCTTTTCCTGCCAATAATGTATATTAAGTTTTGAAACCAAATTTTTGATTATTCAGTTTAACACTTAATGAAGTTCTGAGATTGAAAGAAATGAGTATTTTTAAATAAAAGATATAGCACGATAATAACATCTGTTTAATGACTGGTTTATAAATACAACGACTGACTATTTACTAACCCTTTGAGTACTATGAAACCAATAGTGGATACATGCTATGCATAGGGCAAAGTCCCATTGTAACCCTCATGTGGATGCATGGCTTAGGTAGGTGTACAACCAGTACAGGAAACATTATAAGGAAGATTTTCTTTTATTAAGAATGTATAAAATTTCAAAAGTTAAGTTATAAAATGTCTGGGTTACAAAAAATTTGAAAAAATAGGAAAATTAAAATTAAAAATAACAAATATTTGTGAAATTGCTCTAAATGTTCCGTGGAACAAAAAGTTTTTGCATAAGCGCTACATAAATGTATTGCTATTTTTGTTCCATTTTTTCATCTTCTTCACAAGTAGATAAATCCGAATCAGAGTCACTGTCGTGTCCAAATATTCTCAACCAGTATCGCTTTCGTTGAAATCCAACGACGAGACCATATTGGCAAGAAAAAATAAAAATAAACAAAAATAGTTATAAAAAACGAAACGAAACACACGCGAATGTGCACCCTGTTAGCGTCAAAATTAAAAATGAAATGTGCGTCGTAACGTCAAGGTCAATATCCCCAGAAATCCCAGATTTCTGTGGATATTAGATATCGCAGTCTGGTACGCGCAGGGAAGGTTAACATCTCAAATTAGAAGATAATTGGAAAACACCTATTATGATTTGAATAATAGCTGTACCCCCATTTTCCAAGCTTCCGCATCATGCTAAAGTGAAGAATCAAGAGATTAACCTCACTATATATATATATATATATATATATATATATATATATATGAGTTTTCAGTTATATCAGGAGAGAGAGAGAGAGAGACGCGTAATCACCATGACCATTCGGTAACAACTCGTTATTTGCTATAAATACCGATGCTATGCTTTCAAATTTTGTGAGAGAGAGAGAGATGGAAACTAAATGAATGAGAGCACTTATAATGAATATTAAAATTATTTGCAAAATGTAGAATTAATACATAAAACAAATAATGAAGCAAATATGTAAATAATTTGGAAGAGATCTTTGGGAATTAAAGAAAAATTAATTAGAATTAAAAGTAGAAAGGTATCTTCTTTTTCAAATGAATAATATTATTGATATTTTATAATACTGAACAGATTTTTTTATACAATTCAAGTTACTGCCATAAATAAGTAGGATTAATTAGATGTTGTTAATTTTTTTCTTCTTAAATTTTAGGATAAGGAAAAACAAATTAAGATCCGACTGCACAAAAGGTATGCTGACTTGGAGGGAAAAAAACTTTCGCACTAGATATTTCTGACTTCTCTACAGCATTCACTACATGTTTCTTTCAGCAAATGTTAAGCAAATCGAGCATTTGAGTTTGTTTGCAAGTTTTTTTAGCTGTTGGTTCCTTCACAGTCATCTTACATAAGTATAAAATTAGGCTAAATGTTTATTCAGAAATGCTTCTTTAACGCGAACAGAGGTTAGAAAATTGGTACCTGTGTTCTTTTGAAATTAATAATTTATCCCCAATTTTATTTTTATTCCTGTATTTCGTTCTTATTTGGGCAGATTTTTTCTCTCTCTGAGACAAACTAAATAAAAGAAAGGAAAGTATTAAAAAAAGCCAGATGCACGATCTAGAACATAATAAGACAACATTACCCTTTTAAACTTTTTATTGTTAGTAGTAA
>BMAO01026911.1:0-21555 GCA_019973975.1 Trichonephila clavata | reverse complement strand
ATTGTTTTGTGTCAGGACAAAATAAAAATTATACCATGTCCTCATGCAGAAGTCTTGCCCGACTTTCTTACAAACCGTAACATTCAACCGTTAACGCTGCGACCACAACGTTAAAGGCTTCTGATTGTCGTTTCCGCATGTGCGAGTGCTACGTCATTTGTAAAAAAATGGCAGATACATCGGATGCGGTCTGTTCATTTCGGAATTTATTTAAGAAAAGGAAAGAGGAAGTTTATCGCAAGAATGAGATGTTCACGCTCTCACGGACGCACCGAAAGGCGTTAGCCGTAGAACAACTCTTCAGGACCTGTCTTCCGGGTCGCTGCAGCAAGGCAAATCGCGATCACTTAAGGATCGTTAAACGTTTTTTATTGCCCGATAATTGCGTTTTATATCGTTTAGAAGAGCATAAATATAGCTCCGAGAATCTGAACTTAGGTGCACAGGTGAGTTTGGAAATACAACATGAAACACGTGCTTGCGACATACAAAAAAGCTTGTACTTTAAAAAACAAACACTCTGATAAAAAGTTTATCATTTGATAAGGACATATAAAAGATAAAGGAAACAAATGATATCTTAAAATGATGTATTGCCGATTGCTTCACACTAAGGATTATGAATGTTTTTATTCTGTCCTGCTGCAGTTTGCAAATGTTTCCCATATTGAGGATATCGACTACAGACCCTTTTGAGACTTATATTTTGTTAAGAAATAATCTATCTAGGCACCAATACTTTTCCAAATAATTGTAAAGAAACTCCAAAAACATTTTGAAAAAATCAAATATGGAATATGCATAAAATATTCCCCCGATACCCCACTAAGAATTCTAAAAACTGCAGCAATTTATATTACTTTGTTGCAGCTCTGAGAAAATACCAATCTTAGCGAATAAGAAAAATAGATTAGGGATTCAGAATATGTTTCAAATTAGGACCTTTTGTGTTTTGGGAGTTAGATCGCGTCCCCTGGGAGGCGTCAAGTTAAGATTTCCTACAAAGAAGGGGGACATAGTGACAAATTTTGAAAAACACCAAATGATTAGGAAATTGAAGTTTGAATTGTCTATTTTTGTCAATATTCTATTAAAATTTTTTAAAGAATATGCGAAGGTGATTGTGCTAATACTCTAAAGCCAAGTATATCTTAGTACACCCGAAATTTTCTATTTTCCCCTATTTTGATAACATATTCAAAATTGTCATATCTAATGAAGCAAAGCAATAATAGAAATACAAGACAGTACAGATCACATAATACATAACTAGTCTAGAGAGGGTAGAATAAACATGCCAAGCCAACCTGTACCATTGGGCTGCAAGAAAAAGAAAATAGTGGAAGAATAAGTTCCATTAATGCTAAAGGACATAATACATATATACACATGCAACTGTGTGTGTTCCCGCAAATGTGTGTGTGACTTTTGTCTTTTTGGGTTCGTATTAATATTCTTTTAATGGTAATTTGATTATCTTAATGTAATATTCAGAACTGTAAATATAAAACTTTCCAACTAGCTTAATAAAATGTTATTCATTGTGAAAATTCATTTAATAACGGTTTTTCAATAAAAATATATTTGAATGATTTGTAAAACAGCATTTCAGAATCGTCATTTTTTATTTAATTTATTACACACACGCACTCAAAACAATATTGAACAGTTTCCCTCTTGAGAATGATAATCGTAAATTTTTCATCACGTCAAACAATTGAATGATGAAATACATTCATGCATATCGTTTTTCAAGATCAGAAGAATTTTCAAAACTTTTTTACAAAAAAATACTTTCCTTTTCAGAGCCCCGGAAAAACAAAAGGTTTCTTAAATCAAAAGGTCACCTTATCTTTCTCTCTACGCGAAATTTACCTCTAGTTTCCTATGTGATAATTTCAATACACTATAATCAAGAACCATGCGATCAAAATCTAAGCTAAAATCTAAAAAAACTAGAGCACGCGATGATATAATTTTTTAGCCAAGCGGTACAGTTCTCATCTCTCGATGACCGTGTAGATAAACCGGAAAAGCACATTGTTTGCGCATAAAGGTGTTCCATTATGCCATTTCTTTCTTCTTCTTTTTTTTCGTTCTTTTTGAAGAAGTAGTGGCACCACTGTGAGAACAATGTCCAGTAGCTGGTGTCGGCATTGAAATTTCTCGCTACGCCCTTGCATGCAAAACAGTGCTGACGCCCTCGGATCAACCTTTTCAATAAACAAGACATGTTACATCCGACAAAACACTTCGGATGTAAATACCAGAGAGAGCTCAAAAGAGAAAAGATTAAAATAGTTGAAAATGAATGGGCGTGAAATCCTTTCAAAGGAGATTTATGATTGAAGTTGATATTAATTGAGGTGTTTACCAGCTTTCTTTGTGTACACTTGATGAAAATCTCGTTTTCCTCTGTTTTGAAAACGGTCAGTGTTTTCCTATGTAATGTTGCGATTATCCACGGTCATGCATTAACTTTATTGACATCTAAAATGGATTTGACCTTTGACAGCATATCTGCTGATTTGTTGCCACTAGGATTAAATGATTAAGTAATTAGGAAAATAATAGAAGGAATCTGTAGTTAATCTTCAAGACAAATTATTACTCAAATACATTCTTAAATCATTTTCTTGCTTTAATTATTCTGTACCCTCTACTTTCAAAAATAAACATGAAAAGCCACTTTAAGCATTTTTGTAAATCTTGCATCTTGATTTCACTTCAGTAAACGAATAAAAAAAATTAAGCTTAAATACTTCCTTTTCGCCACCAAAAGCAAAAACTAATTATTCTGTTTCATTTTAACGAGATGAAACGAAAAGTATTAAAAATAAATGAAAGCATGATTTCATTTTAAATTATATCCGATTTAAATATTAATGAGCTATTTTGATTTAGATAAAGATTCAACATGAATTTTGTTTAAATACGTTTACTCATTGTTTAGAAATTTTAAGATATTCATAATAATTTGTTCACAAAAATATCCTTAAAATTGATTTGTAAATTTTTGTAACTTAGCCTATTTTTTAATAAAACAAATATTCAAGCTGAAATTTTTTTCATTAATTTATATTATTTAATAACCTTCTAAGATACCTATTGTATTTTTCTCGAAAATATAAAATGTTTATCTTACGGATTTCCATGCTTTTGCTAAATCACTGATTTATATGAAAAGCAATTGATGATATAAAAAATATATCTTCTTAAAAGTGTCTAAATCATTAGGAAAAAATCGATTTTTTTTTCCTCTTTCAAAAAATATTAATTGGTAATTTTTCACGATATGTGCGAGAAAAAATTTGCATCTTAAAATGCTTACGGTCTTTACAGAAGGCAACCAAGCGCAGAAGTTTTACTGCAGTTATTTCTAAACAGGAACCAATAGATTTGCATAAGAAATTCTATGATTTAAAAAGTCTAAAACTACCAAAAGTTTTAAAATTTAGTGCGCTTCATTGACAACGAGCTTGTGTCTCGTTTGTAGCTCTCAAACTTTTTTTGATAAAAAAAACGGAAGACATTTTGGAAACAACTCAATGTTTTCGATGCAGTGAGGATCATCGGACAATCGTTGGAATGAAATGTTTCCAAAAACTTATAATGGCGTCTGGAAAAAAAAACCGTCCTTTTTTTCAAAACTAAACTCAGGCCGAATCAGTGTCAGAGCCCGAGGAAATTAGTAATACGATTGAAGTTGTCGATCTTGCCGGGAAAGTAAATTTAGAAGTGGATAATAATGTTCAAGAACTGGCCAGTTCCCACAATCAGGAGCTGACAATTGATGAGCTCATAGAAATGCAAAGAGCAAGACTTTGAAGGGCTTGAGTCTTTAGACCCAGTTTCAATCAGAAGACCGAAAGACAAGTGGGAATTTGATAAAAGGCCTCAGTTTAATAGAAAAAAAAGAAACAGTCTTACAGTAGTCGCATATGATGTGTAACATCTGACTTATCATGGTAAATACGCAATAGTGACTTTAATCCTGAAAGAAATGAATCAGTTATGACTGGAAATAATTTTCTATCGAATAATTATATCTTTAATGAAAATTTTATTTAATTAACACAAGGAGTAATGCAGTTTTTTTTATCAAAAATATTTATTATTGTTCAATTTTGGGAAGAGCGGAGACAATAGATTTATGAAAACTAAAGTATGACACATATACTTGGGATTTCAAAGTATTTAAAAATCGTTGAAAAACAGCGTCAATAACAGTACCACTGTTAGTTGTCGAAACATTTCGATTGGTGTTCATTTCGATCTTGAGTTCATCTTTCAGAAAAGCTATGAGTGGCTCAGCTTCTGGCAAACTGAAGTTAACGTTAAAATCACCTCTCAAAATCATGGGAAGCGAGTGATAGTTTTTTTTAAAAAGAGCAGAACACCTTCGGTATACGGTAAAAGTGCAAAATGCAGGAAATCTTTAATTTTTTTTTTAACTGTTTGATTCGGAGAAATGTATGCGACCACCAAAATGACAAGACTTGCTGGTATGTGCGGTAGGCGGGCGTCTTAATTGCTACTACAGTTGGACCACCAGACGAGGGTAGCGAAGAGACACGTCAAGAGCGCATGCTTAAAAATTAGAAATATCAGAGAAAGTGGCGTGGCAGGAGCGGACACATAACATTTCGTGGCTGAGCGGACACTTTGAAACTCATCGTGGTTTGAGCGGACACATCCCCCCCCCCCATCTTAGAACAGATTCGATTACCGAATTACAAGGATAAATACATTTTTGCCAATCAAATTTAATTACTTGTATCAAATTGTTAAGATGTTATAGTGCGAATACATTTTAAACATAGCGAAATGTAATAGAAATAAAAACTTTCAGAGAAATATTTAAAAATTAGTAGTAAGTAAACAATATAGTGAAAAGTATGAACGAATTTCAGGAATTTTGTGGGAAACTGTATTTTAGAGTCAAATAATATATAGAGCAGGTGCAATAGCCATACAATTAATTAGTTTAATGAAAGGAAGTAAAAATAAATACTAGAAGTAAAATACGCAAGATGCAAGTAGATGAAAGAAAAATAAATACACAAGTAAATACTCTCTAACTAACCTTGCATCTTGCGTATTTTACTTCTAGTATTTATTTTTACTTCCTTTCATGAAACTAATTAATTGTATGGCTATTGCACCTGTTCTATTTTTTTTTATTCGACTCTAAAATACAGTTTTCCACAAAATTCCTGAAATTCGTTCATACTTTCATTATATTGTTACTTGCTATTAATTTTTAAATATTTCTCTGAAAGTTTTTATTTCTATTACATTTCGATATGTTTAAAATGTATTCGCACTATAACACCTTAACAATTTAATACAAGTAATTAAATTTGATTGGCAAAAATGTATTTATCCTTGTAATTCGGTAATCGAATCTGTTCTAAGATGGGGGGGGGGGAATGTGTCCGCTCAAACCACGAAATGTTACGTGTCCGCTCTGCCACGCAACCCTAGAGAAAATCAAAAATAGCCGTTTACTTAATTAGTTAGTTTTTTTTAATCGAGAAATCTTTTTTTAATCACAATTAAAAATATTATATTGACAGCGACAGGAATTAACCTCAAAGTATGAAAATGATAAGCACTTAAATATTTATTCAAATAATTCCATGTTACTTACTCCTATTTTTTTTAAGAATGATGAGCTTTGTCAGACGCTTAACAGGAAATATAATTGTTAATATATAGTTTACACATATATAAATATATCTTCAGATTTCACACACAACGAGCCCTGAGACTTTGACAATTGAGCGTAAGAATCACAAGTTTATTCTGGATGAAGTCTAATAAGACTTGCTGGTATGTGCGGTAGGCGGGAGTCTTAATTGCTACTACAGTTGGACCCCGCGACGAGGCTAGCGAAGAGACACCCCCCAAGGCACTGAATTGGTCAAATCAAACAGCGCGCGCTTCCCGACTTCCTGTTACGCATTTCCGTCCTTTTCACGAAATCATTCCAACAAATATCCAGCAACCAAGAGTATAGATGTTACACATCAAAATTAAAAATTTTAGAAAAGTACTAACTGCAACAAAAAGAGTATTTTTCCAACAAAATAAGCAATAGAAGAATTATTAGCATACTCAGAGGAAATTTTGCGGGAGGAAAAAAAAAATCTGGAGCCAGCAAAGAGATACTTTGTCAGAATTTATGAAGTTTTCTACACCAAAATAACTTTGGTTTGCGATTTTGCCTCTATGTGTGTTGTCCAAGATTTTATCAAAAAATTTTTCTAAATTATTTTTTTTCGTCTCCGGTCCCAACTAAAAACAGTTTGTGTGTATTTGTACGCGAAATTATTCCCCGACTTACGCGAATTCCACTTAGGTGATTATCACTCGTTCACATCTATCGCATAAGCTCGGAGTATTACTGTATTTCATCTTAAGCCTTACATTTAACCGAAAAATTCTGCTTTATATATACTTTTAAACTTCGAAAATAAGTCAGTATAGTATTTTAAATTGTCTTTGGACTCTTTAAAGCTACATGAGAGTTTTTTTTAAGATGGGTCTCGTAATTTTTATTTTTAAATCATTAGGACGAAAATCAAATTGACATGTTTTTCTCATGTCAAACTACGAATATGCCGCCCATCCGGTATAGTGGTTAGTGACGCTGACTGCGGTGCCGTAGGGCCTGGGTTCGTATCCCGGAGGAGGCATGGATGTTTGTGTTGTAATCTTTCCCCTTTGTGCTGTAAGCCCCCGTGTGATACATTGTGTGGTGCACGGGGTTTATAAATGTTCACAATAAAAAGTTTAAAAAAAACTACGAACTTGAACTTATTTTAATTTAACGAAAGCATTTTCCCATACCTTGCAAGGTGATTATTGGTGGAATAAAAGTCTGATTTCGCGACTCGTCGTTAATGTCGCCAACCATACAGCCAACAACTTAACCACTGGGATACAGTGACCCATTGACATAATAAAGACTTGAAGAATTAGCCAACATTATACAAAATTAAAAAAGAATTGGAACAATTCCACACCAGTCACTTTATGTAACAGTTACACGCCTATCCATCGTTCTCACGGGGAATGAGAAGAAACTCTTTATTGAAGAGGAATAAGATAATTTATGTAGTGGATATATTGATTCAATAGGCGATATGCACATCAAAAGGATTATTAAAGGAACAATAGGAGCTTCGATTTAGAGACGAACAAAAGAACCTAACTAAACATTACTTGACTGAGAAATGGGTTATTTAAAGATACAATTTCCATAAGAACCGGGTGTGGCATAATTATCTCGCCATTTTGAAAGGAAAATGAAAGAAAAGGACAGCTTAAATAGTATTTGAACTTTCATTACATAATCAAAAAAAAAAAATTAGATGTTTATCATTCGTTTCTTCAATCAAGCATTTCTATCACTGTTCTTGAAGGATCAGAAATAGTGAGAGCAGTGTCCTTGAACAGGACTTGCATTTTAAAGACATGAAGGGTTGAGACAAAAGAATGCTGCTGTATTTGTATTTGAACATTTTCATTGTTTAAAGTCTTGGCAAACACAGACATTCTTAAGCACACTTAAAGAATTCTATCTCCCTCTCTCTGCTTTTAATCATATTTATATGGCTAAAACTGTAAGGAGAGGACAATACTCAGTTTAATTATTGGGCTGTTGATCTCTTAAACATCAGATCTAAGAATATATACCCCCCCCCGAGATGTGCGATTTTTTTCCATATCATACTTATATACTTCGTATAGATACTAACTCTATATCGGAAAAATATTAATGGATTTTATTTTTTGCAGGTGCTGTTAAGTCATTTTATGGAAGTATGCGTCAATGGACTAGTACAGCGTTTCTCAAACGAGGAGCGCCCCCTAAGGGGCGTGATAACCATACATGATGGGAGGGATGAGCATTTCGAGAAGTCGAAAATAAGATTTAAAATAATTATCAATTTACTGAAAAAAAGCAAACAAAACACATTCTGACATAATAAAAAAATAAAATACATATTCATGCTGATATAAGATACTTACAAATGTATCAGTACGTCAAAAAGTATGATAATTTTTATCAATACTAAATTAAAAACAAGTTTAGTAATTATACTAGCGACTTCCATGGGCTTGACATTACAAATTATATGAAAATATAATATCTTGATAATGTGTGCAGTTCATAATTAAAGTCGCATTGTAGCTTTGCGTCGAAGTATATTATTGCAGAGAGGTGTATTATAAGAAGCATAAGTAATTTTAACTAAAGGGCGAATTACTGTAAAAAATTACTATGAATTATTTAATTAAAATAATAAATATCAATTAACCTTTCAGTACTTTAGTTTACTCGTACAACAAATATAATAAAAACTGAATGGCATCGTCTAAACCAGTGATTCCCAAAGTGGTCTATATAAACCCGGGGTCTATGACGATCTGTAAGGGTCCACGACAGTGAAATAATTTTGGGGGCCATGAGGTGTAAATGGGGTCTACGATTGTGGCTCTCGTTAAACCAGATCGTGACTAATATTAAAAGGAAATTTAATGAAGTGGCCCATTTAACTGATTTATTTACTAAATTAAAAATGAAGTTTCTTTGCAGTTAAAGGCAACAGTATAAATGTGTTATTAGGACCACATTTCATACAGCCTTTCTTGCCAGAATTAAGCTAAAGGAGCATAGTTGTGGACGTCGCCAACATTTAAATGCCCTTTTTTTAATTTTGAAACTAGGTTTGAGAATGTTTTGACTATCGTAGTACCACAGAAGACAATGAATTCATATGGTCACTTTGAAAAAAAATATATATTATAAGAATTAAGCACTAGGAATATGCACTAACTAAGATCTTAAAGTAAAGTTTAGAAACGATGCCAGCAATTTTTGCTAATTAAATTAACTAACCTGTGTTTTCTTAAATTTTATAAACTCTTCTATACTTCACTACAGTTAAAAATTTTAATCTTTTAAAGTAAACAGCTCTATACCTGCTGTCAAAAACACATTTAAGTTGATAAATTTGCACAAATTTAATATTAGGAAAGTAGGGGGTCTACCCCAAATTCAAAAACCTGCCAAGGGGTCTATGAAGCTAAAAAGTTTGGGAACCTATGGTCTAAACAGTGAATTCTCTGCAACATTTCCTGTTTTTATGGTTATAAGAAATTATATGCATAAAATTTTTTACAATGTTAAAAAAAAGCCTCTTTTTTAGCAAAAATGAAAATTAAATTAACTCTTAATGATTTAATTTACATAGTAAAATCTATATTAAGGAAATTTATAGTAGCATTGTGAAAGTAAATTTCATCTGCTTATTTTTACTAATGAACTTTTCCTCATTACACATCACCTTTTTTTTAATCACAGATTTCACCTTATCGAAGGTAAAGAAACCCGGTATGTTGAGGCGACAGCACAGTTTAAAGAATATGAAGATACTAACGACTATATATATATTGCGCTCAGCATTAAATATTAAGTAAAAAATGGATAAATTTCATTGTTAGAAGCTCAGAAAAATAAAAGGAGTAAAACAGTTCATGGAGTCGCTTCAAGAACAAAGCTTTCTCAAAAATTGCTACCGTTTAACAATAAAATTCCAAAAGAGGAGAATAAATGAAAGAAAATAAACGCGAACTTTTAATCCCATGTTGATCCCCTGGATTTTTATTTAATCAATCCTATGGATAAGTCGATTTAAATAAAAACTGCACCTTTTTGGGATGTTATAGCTTCTATGTGGTTAAGGTTTTAGTTATGTTTTGAAGCGAAATAATTCCATTTATCAATTAAATATTGCTTTATTTATTCAGCAAACCCTAAAAAAATTAGCAGTTGTATAACATTTCAATAAGTGTTGAAGAAAGTTAAGTAAAATTTACTAAATAATTAGTTAATGTAAATTAATTCTGTTTCCGGTTTCCCATTGTGCATGGACTTTGTACAAGTCCATTTCTTGGGTAATACAGCCCGAAATATTCATATTTACGAACAAAATATTACTCAAGTTTTTAAGCTGTTAATATTGAAATGATTGCAGTGAATCAAAATCCAAATTTCTATATCGATAAGAAAATTGTTTAAATATTGGTTAAAAATGTAAATTTATATTTCAAATTGCATACTTTTTGGTTATGCTTTTATTTAATGTTTACGGAATTTTATTCACATCAAATTTTCATCTTCAGCAAACCCTAAACAATCGCTGTCTTTTCATAGAATTAAAAATCGATTAAAATAAACTAATTAACTTCTAAATATTCTTTAATATTGAAATGAGTAAAAGGCCATCCAGGAAAAATACATAAACATCTCCAATGTTATAAAAAATTTCTATAAATAATGAGCACACAATTTCTATATAAAATCTTGAAAATGGAATTCTATTTTTTGCGTTGCCAATTTTTAAAGAAAATTTTCCATACTTATCGATATCAATAGAAATACTCAAAGTAGGTTGCGCTTTGAAAATCCAAATATTATGAAAAGAGGAAATTAACTTTCTGCAATAAAAAATTTATTTGTGAGAAAACGGGATTCGGGGAAATTGAATGAGATTTTCTTTTCAGTTGATTACGCATGCAAAACAGGAAAATATGTCGTCTGCTATCTAGGCCAAGGTTTTAATCAAAATGTTCTCTAGGAAAGGTCAAATATGAGAGAGATTCAGGTATTCTTCATTGTTTACATGATATTATAAGCAATAAGAATTCCATTAGCGATTTTTTTACTCCTTGAAAGTGTTGCTCAATCAAAAGAGTTTTGTTCTATGATGGCAGACGACATATTAAATCTCATGAATACCTTCATGATTCTTGTTTATATAAAAATCGTAAATATGCATTCTTTTTTTTTCCTTCTCTTTTCTCCTTATAGTTCAAGATTACTTATAAATTATTTTAGAGCGGGGGTTTTTTTTACAGAAAAAAGAGGGAAATAAAAAATAAAAATATTTTGAACTTGAATAATACAAAATCCAAAACGTGGTGTTTTTAATACTAGTTTTTTTTCGAATTGCAAAGAATTGACGTTTTTGCTAACTGTAAAGTTATCCAAAATAATAACAATAAACTTATGAGGAAGATTCTATAATTCAAATGAGAACCTATGTATATAGTTCTTTTACTTTCTTACAATTAAAAATTTGTGATTAAAATGTTTAATATTGAATCTTAGAAAAAAACTGTTATGAACTGGTTAATTGCCGATAATTAGTTTTAATTTTAAATTTCAAACATATATTTGTAAAACTTTCGGCTTAAAGTTTAATTTTTAGCAAAATTTTTAAAACTAAAATGAAGCATCTTCAGAAATTGTCTTATCTTTTTTATTAATCTATTATAATATTCAGAGATTTTTAATAAGTGTTCTGTTTGAAAGATGAACCTTATCATTTATATGATAAATTCAAATCATTTTTACTTAATATGTATAACTAATATTATATGCAAATGATATACTGGAAAAATAATAAACAGCATTAAATGAATTATTCTTTTTGTTCTTTTGATTGGTATTCATTGCCTGATTTCAGAAATTTCTAAGTCATTTATAATAGTTTTTACAATGAACTAACAAATTACATTTTTTTTTTAATATACGTCCTTTTTATTATAATGTGCATACATTTTAAAAATTACACAGATTTATGAATTTTTTTTTAAGAGAATCTTACGAATTTATTTCAAAATTAAATTTAATACATCATTTTATATTTAAATAAACTGAATAAAATAAAGTAAAGTTCTAATCATAGACCATAAAATTATTCAACTAAGTTCAAGATTTTTTTAACTTGAATAGACAAAAACTATTTTGCATTAATAGTTTCAGAATACGTTATATTTACTTATGATAGTTGTAGAGCGGTGTACGGGCCCGCGTTAAGGCTTGAACTAAAATTGTATATTCGGGGCTGGGTTCGCAATAAAGTATTTCTTTAGTTTAATACTGTTACTCATTATTTTATGTCTAACACAAAGCCAATACATACCATACAGAAAATTTATGGGCAAATAACATGGATTGTTTATCATAGTGACTACATTCTCTCCTCACCTGGCTTGTACTAAAGGTCGGTGGTCGCTAGAGGACGCTTCTGTTGCTTGGGACAGTCAGTTACAGTTATGGCCAGAGCGATTACCAATATATTATAAAAACAATACACATTCTGTTATTTTCCCATATGTATGCAATTAAAAATTTTACAATCAGTCCCATAAATCTATTCCAATTAAAAAACTTTAGCAGAAAATTTCATTTTTTCAGAATCAAAAAGAGCACGTATTTGAAAATTAAATGGATAATTTTCAACCAACCAATCTGAAGAGGGCATTTATTATTCGTATTATATAATACAAAAAAAATACATTTTTTAAATTATAGTTGTATATATATATATATATATATTTGAAAAAAATGAAAGTTACAATTACTTTTGAAAACAAATCCTGCAAACAATGTCTAGACCAAGATTCTTTAAGATGCTTATATAAATTTCTTGAAATGAATAGTAACTTACATTCTTAAGTGTACACTCATACCATAAACCAGACTAGATCCGAAAAATATACAGAAGCTATTCATCCATTTCACTTTTTGTCTGTACTGCATCCCATCAAGTACAACAAAATCGGAACTTTTCACAGAGCCTCTATGCATCATCTCACAAAATGATTGTCCAAATCCCTAAATAGGAACCATCTAAAAAACAAGAGATGTCAGCCATCTTCAAGCATGATCGATCCAAGAGAATTTTTCGACTAAATTGGAGGCTGTTTTCGTTACACTTTCTTGCATTCAGTAATATTAGAACCCATTTGGAACCTGAGATAAGAAATCTGGTGAAACTACTTTTTGCGATGAAAATGATGAAGTGGACAGCAACTTCGAGAAAAGATTTATGATAAAAGATTTCTTTTATTGCCCTCAAGCAATGGTGTTCAAGCTGAAAACTTGAACGAAAAACCTGTATCAGGATTGCAAAGAAATATCAAAAACTAATTCCGTATCAAACACGATG
This sequence comes from Trichonephila clavata, assembly GCA_019973975.1. NCBI lineage: Eukaryota > Metazoa > Arthropoda > Arachnida > Araneae > Nephilidae > Trichonephila > Trichonephila clavata. The sequence continues at coordinate 8,524 of BMAO01026911.1, read as the reverse complement.
GATATTAGATTTTGTGGGACACAATAGAAATAATTGTCGGTTTTTATTGAAAAAAAAACACGCATTTTGATACGTTTATTCAAATGAGGAAATATTTCCGAGTTAAATAAATAAAAATAAATTTGTGTTTTAGATTTAGCTAAGATTAAGGTTCTTTAAAGAATTTCCGCAGTAGAATTTAGTTTGTTTTGAATTTTCTTGAAAATTCCGAATCTATGTGTTTTTAACAAACTTTTTCTATTGGAAAGTAAAGATATAACACGATAGCAACGCAATAATTAATAATTTTTAAACAAAAGTAAAGTTAAGTTTCTTTTTAAAAAAAACTAAAACTTTTTTTCGTTTTCTCATTTTAAGCTGTAAGACTTTTCTTAGACAAAATGAGAATAAAAGATGATATAAGTAATAATTTTGTGTATGCACATGAAATTGTACTGTATCCATTCAGAGCAATAGTTTAATAAAATTTACTGGCAATTTTTCATTTGAAAGCATTTTTTTTTTAATATTGTAACCGCTTTTGTAATCATAACTGTAACCGACTGTGTCAAGTAGCATTAGAGCCCTCTAGCGATTACTCATCTTTAGTACAGGGCAAGTGAAAGAAGAATGTGGCTGGTAAGAAAAACCGCGTTCACGTTCTTTGTTCTTGATTTTTGTTAATGATATTGTCTTTGTGTAACCTAACAAATCAATAAATAATTGTTACACTAAAAAGGAAACTTCAGTGAACCTATATCCCCGAATTCACCACATTTAGTTTAATTTTTAACGTCTAAAACACTCTAAGAAGCCTTTAAAATTTATAAAATATTTTTCTTCCTATTCACTATAAATTAAGAAAACAAGCTACTTCTTTGCTTCGTAAAAACTTTTTGTAGAACAAGAGTAACTTTAGACTATATTTCCCACGGAAGTGAGTTACTATTTTCTCATCGAGGATACTAAAAAAATTGTAAAAATGTGCTACAAAATAAGTAACATCCATTCTAAGTTAATCCAGATTAAATGTAATTCCGTGACACAAGGTCTTTATCCAAAAACATTAAAGATGTCACTTCATTCAATGATAGGAATATTATTCTACGATTAAACATTGCAAGGTTTGAAGTAATTTACAATGCTCGGTATCATTATTTGCAATTATTGTATATGAATTATTCATGAGCTAAATTTAAAAGGTCATCTTTTAGCTAATGTTAATAAATAAATAAGTTCATTACATCAGAAATTAGTTTTCAATAGAATGTTAAGGACTTGGGTTACAGTTATGATTAATTGTTATTTTCTTGCATAAATAATAGCAATTAACATGCATTCGAAATGGTGCTAAATACCTCTAATTCAATATGGAATCATTTTTAATATAATGATGCATTTTAAATATATACAATAATCTATTTAAAATGGTGTTAAATGCCTTTAATTCAATAGGGGATAATTTGTAATATATTAATCGATTTTAAATATGAATATAATAATGCATTGAATAACACGCATTTGAAAAGGTGTTAAAATACCTTTAATTGAATATGGAATAATTTACGTGAGTAATAGGTAAAAAATATTCTTTGCTTTATGTTAATTGGTAATCTGGATTAGATATCACAGATTATAGTGTCGGTTTTTTTTCACCCGGTACTTACATAATATACTGTAGACCATTTTCGTCAAATCAAAACAAGTTGCTAAATGCTGCGATTTACAGTCAATAGTGGAAACCAACCAATCACGCGTTCGAACACAGCAATAACGAAAATGCCAAGGAAAATATTCTTTGTACTCACAGAATTCACTTCATTAAATAACTCGAAAAATACTTTAATATTCTCATTTTAAAATGGTAAGATTTTTATTTAAGATCAGTCAAAAGTATACTTTTGACTGATTGACGGTATTGACAGTTGGGTTTCCCCAACCATCAGTGTACGAGAGTTAGAAGGAAAACTAGCCATAGGTCAAAACAACACAATTTATTTACTATTCTCAACAACGACACAAATTCAACAACCCAAGTTAAGAAATGCACCAATTGATAAATATGGGAGCAATAGCGAAGTAGACGAGATAATTGGAGATATAATAATAAATTGGATCACTTACACTTAGCACTTCCAAGCAATACGTCTTCTTATATTTGAAGATAATTTCTAAGGTAATCCAATCCAAACGGACTTAATCCAATTTAACAACTAATTGACCAAATTTTCAATCTTAATATTAATCAAATAACATACGAAGTGCTCTCGTCAAGCTTTACGTTATCTTACGTTAATCTTCCCGCTATTCTTTAGCTTCTAACCTCTTTCTCCTTCGAACCTGAGAGCTAATAAATACATTACATAATTTGCATAGACCGCGTCTTCTTCGGGAGGAAGTTTTCAATTAAATAATATTTAAAGAAAGTTATTCCCCAAGAGGATTGTAAGGAAAAACGCGAATTTACCCGTTACAATAAGATAAAATATACTATACCTACAATACTTTTATACTCTCATGGAGTTATTATAAATAAGAATTAATATTCCTCTTACATTTCTGCTACTTAGAAGTCAAGGATAGATGCATTTCAAAATAAATCATTTAATAATAGAACTCCTTTTCATTTTGGTTCTATGTTGACACTCCCTACTGGAATTAATGCAACTCACTTCAGATAAAATCTCGACTCAATTTAGGATCTAGTGCAATCACGTGTTCTCCGCAGAAGTCCATTTAGTTTCACAATAGAATGTCTTATGCTTGCTTTTGTTTGATTTAATTATTCTTAATCAAGACCATACTCGTCTCGGAAGTAGCAACCTAAATATTGCATTATTGTAAATAATAATCAGTTAGTATTCATCTATTTTCAAGGTAAGTACTAAGCAATAACGGTTTGTTACAGAGTATCTCAAACTTTTTTCTTTCCTTTTTGTTGACAAGTAATTAGGTATTCAAAACATGTTCCGAGAGTTTTCTGTGTGATAACACATCGGCTTCATTCTAATTTCGTGCAAAATTATTTTGAGAGATATACCAAACACTGTTGAAGTATTTGAATTATTTTAATATCATGATCCTTAACTATTTTCATATACTAAACGTTTTAATTTATCGTCATCAAATGCATTGAATATTAATAAAACTTCGCCTCCATTCCAATTAGCAATTAAATTCAAATTTATGATGCAACATAAATTCCTAACTGTCGATAAGATAGAGATGTTATAGTTTATTAGATCTCGAAAAGAGAGAGATGTAACAAACCATGGTTCGTTAAAATAAAAATAACGTGGTACGATTGAAATAAAAATCTTTTGATCTAATAGTTTGTGAACATTTTTTTTTTTTTTTTTGTAATATTATTTGTGTAATTTATAAAGCAGGATTTATCTCAAAATACCACAAAAACCAAACCATTTAATTTTTTTAAAAATTAATATCTCATGAAATGATTTAAAAATCCTCTACTCCTATAAAAATTTACAAATATAAAATTTGTCAATACGTCAAAATATGTATGACAAAAGTTGATACAGACATTATGACAAGTTTATAAAAAAAATTTTTTTCATGAATATTTCTAACTTCCTCTGAAAAACTTTTATAAATTTAATCACTTTAAAAATTAAGTATTGATTAGATTGAAAAATGCATATACCAACTTCCGTTACATATATTAAGAGCAACAGAGAAGAAATTCAAAACATTTGGCCCAATAGTAAAAAAGGCTCAACATTTTACATGAATATAAACCTACTGATTTTTTTTTATTCTGGCACAAATTGGTTTAGCATTTTTATTTGTAACAAATATAAAAGTTGTCATAACTCGGAATTTTTTTTTTAACTTAGACTTTGGATTTTTTTAAAAAATTAACTTGCAAATTTTTTGAGATAATAGAAAAAATTTAGAAAGAATAATTTAAGCTAAGAAATTTGTAACAGATTTTTGGCAAATCAAACGTAGTGCATTCTCTTAATAATATGCCCATGCGATCTCTAACTGTATACTTAAGATCTCAAAACATAATTTGAACTTTTTATAAAACTTATCTATACCTAATTTTACATACACCATTTAATATCCAAGCTATGGCTCTTAGCAATTTGTAATTCACGGAGTTTCAGTTAGACGCAGAGTATAGCACCACAAAATTTAAATATTAAATTTCCTTACAAATAAGATTTTACATCATAATTTTAAACCGATTTAATAAAGTGCCCATTAAAATGTCTCAAGTTAAATTTAAGTGTTTAACTTCAGACATATTTGCAAGGTTTGCTGCAACATTTTACTCTTGTTGTATTCATCATTCTATATACAGGGACGTCTTAAGACTGTTTGAGGTCCCGGGCCCTTATGCAAAAGTAAGCCCTTTATGGGATTCTTAAAAGTACACAGTATATAGCATGCATTATAATTTACTCGTTCAAACGGCAATTTGAAACAAATGTGCGCCTCACAATCTCAAAAACTTAGGCACAAACCGACTTGACCAATGACCGCATTTCGACTAAATGAGTTGAATGATTGTTTATGGTGTTAGGTCTAGCCCCAGACATAGAAAACGGTCATCACATAATAATACAGTCTTAACACTTTTACCAGAGGAGGTGGAGTTTAAAATTCCCTCTTTTTCGGATAATATGCACGGTAATAATATTTTACCACATTAAAATTATCCGGATCATGATGTTATTAAAACAGAATCGAGAAAGAAATGAGGCCCCCCCCTTAGGTCGAGGCCCTGGGCCCTTTTGACTCATGCCTTAAGACGTTCCTGTCTATATAACATGCATATTCTATAGATTTCTATCACTCCTCGAAAGATACACATTAGAAATTATCTGCATTTTTAAGCAGCAATGAATGTCTACCAAGTGTGCAAGGTTGTATGAAATCATGAAACCCCTTCCCCATAAAAATGTGAGAAAAAAACTAAACACTCTTGATTGCCAGTTAAAAAACGACTATATGACTTCACATAGCAAGCTTCCACACATAGGTTTCAAAAACAATGTATGAATCTTTTAAGAAGCAGGAAGAGAACATCCCGGGTATTTTACAGACTTTGTGAACACGGCCTGTTACAACTTCCGTTAACTTCCAGCTAATCCAATATCACGTGTGGAATTACCGCGGTCATCTTGACATTTGACAGATTAGGGAGCTTACATCATTTCCTTCAGCAAAGTGAAGAAAAAAAAGTCAACGCCCACACCAACAAGCAGCACAAAATAGCAGGAAGGATTAGGTACTCGAAAGTAAAAACGACTGACTCATCAAGACAGCATTTTCCAATCATCCTCATGCTTGTTAAAAAGGGACAAACACGCGCCATGTAAAAACTGCAACGAAACAAAAAGGCCTGTCGCTGGCAACACATTATGTTATTGCAATCCCAACCTCCACTTTTTTTTTTCCAACCCACGCAGTTCAGTGCACCATCGTCTAATCTCGTTCTTCAACTTTTGCTCACCGTCCCCCCACACGGTCACTTGATGGCGTTCGATACCCCTCTCCACAATCGACCCCGGGTGCAAACAAAAAGATGACTATCTTCCGATTGAGCAAGATAGTTTGAAGATGCACTCATTCTGTTCTTCATTGGCATTCCAATCGTGCTTCTACCGGGAGGCTACCAGTGTTTACTCTATTCTAGCTTGGGATTCTTCTTGCGTTCTACACTATTGGCACGTATTGTTATGAGACACAATGAGAGATACATGGTTAATAGATATAAATAATCAATATAAAATAATTCAACAAGATAGAAAATGGGTTTTTAGTCATTGATCGTCTCATTTTAAGAGATAAATGCGTATAATTTTGTTTTGAAGTAAAATGAATTTTTACAAATGAGATTCATAAGAATACCTCTTATCATTTATTTAAATGTATTTGTGGTTTAAGGCAGATAATTTGAATTTTATCTTGTCTAGTCTATATCAATGTTCACCGATATTTCTGCTTGATTGAAATTACAAGTCAAAGGGTAAAATCATGGAAATATGCCTAAAGATTCATTTCAATTCATGGCCTGTAAATTTTTTCAGACAGCGACTGTCTTGGATGAGATTTCTGGAATTTTGAAAGCTTAAAGGTTCTAGTAGATATAGACACAGTAAAAAATTAATTAGAAGAAAGTATACAAAAATCATACACAAAAACCATATCTAATAAAAACAAAATGAGCAATTACTTTAAAAACATTGTAACACAACTATTTATTTTGGACTAACATATTTTTACTTATTTTTATTTGAATTATCTTTCACTAAGATATATTAATATAATATTAGTATTTTATGCTTAGAAAACACTTTACAAGTATACATTTTCAAAATTTCGCCCTTTGCTTCATTTGTTTAGATTTATTAGAAAATAATCGTCTGTAAAAAATATTAAATGAAACCGGAAAAGGTATTCAAGGTTTTATTTGAGTTTGAAAAAGTTCACGCGCGGTTTCCTTTCTCTTTTTTTTTCAACTTATTTTTCTAAATATTTTGCCAATATTTTAACCTACGAGTAAATAATAAATAAAATTAGTTTGGATTATAATGATGTGGGTGTGTAAATATCAGTTATAATATTATAATGATGTGGATATTCACGCATCATTATAATATTTTGATCGCAGTTTATTACAATTGCAGTTTATTTGTACAAAATGCAGTACTCGATATGAAAACATGAGTATTTTATCGTAAACTTCTGTTACTAAATTATAAAAGATACAAAATTAAGATTTATCACTACAAGAACCTTATACTAAATGCTCAACAACAAATATTATACAAAGAAAAATTACAATGCAATTTTCAAATTGATACAGCGAGATATTTTAAAGCGATGCCACGCACACAATCTAATATTTTTTCAAAATAATTAATTAATTGTTTGGCAATAAAAGCTTTGAAAACATTTCTCAAAGGTAAATAGGAAGAAGGAAACTGGTTTTCCAAAAAAACAAGGCTTAAATATAAATTAAATAATTTGTGTAACAAAGTATTCGTCATACTTGTTTATGAGATTTTGAAATATAATTTTCATGAATATCAAGCAATTATAAAACATCTGAACAAATAACAGTTTATATTTAAATCTATTAAATCGTTGCTCTGATGAGCATGATGTGTGAAATCACTACAGGAAATGAAGAAAAATATTAATTATGAAATATTAAACCCTCTATCAGAGGGTAATCATTTATTTATTTTTTTGTATAAAAAACAAATTATTTTTTTATTTGCTATTAATAATAGTGATGAGAATTGTATCCATAAATGATGAAAAGAAAACAAAAGTGAAAATGAGAATGGGAAAAATTGACTCCAGTTGTTTCAAAATAAAAGAAAATAGATTCAACGGGACAAATAGCTTCAACCTACATTTAAATGCAGTAAAATACGCTAAACACGAAAACGCTTAAAACGAAACATCGGTTAACACGAAATATTACGAAGGTCTCGACAAAGTAAATGTGTTCTCTTAACACGAAACGAAAATCGCTTAATACGAAAAGATTTCCATTCTGGATATTGAAACAGAGTCGACGAATTATGAATTGCTTGCGAAAGTTTCCATATTATTGGACTGTAATACTGTATCATCGGAAGAATTCGTTGCAGTAGTTAATAATGTGTGTACAACCCCAATTATGGCAGAAAGGCATTTTGGAGAGAGAGTTTGTTCAAACCTAAAAAAATATCATTCATACAGATTCCGACGAAGAAAAATGAAATGTATAATGCAGTTCTTGTTCCCACGTCATCCGAAATGAAGAACATCATGAAAAGTATGCGAAGTTATTTAGACATCTTTTTTTCAACGGTTAAATGAATAACAAAATGGATAACATCGAACAATTTGATGCTAAAAAAGGCAATACAAAGAAAAATATCAGATTTTCCTAAAACTCTATTTTTTTTCAAAACTTTGAAAATTTTGTATTGCATTTCATTGTTAATGTTTTTGTTTCATGGATTTTTATTAAGTGCATGCATATATACATGTATGCAAATAAAATGTACTCTAATAAACTTAATTTTGTTAAATATGCGGGAGTTGGAACATTCTTGAACACGAAAAAATATTCCAGTCCCTTCAGTGTCGTGTAAAACGATTTTCACTGCATTCTGCTAACTCGAGAATTTGGTAAAGTAAAAGTTCCTTGAGGATGGGTTTGTGTATATTTTGAGTGCCTGAAGAAATCTAATTTACACATTCTAGTAATATGTAAATTAGAAAGATTTTTTCTCGTGAAGAAAACAAATATTACTATAAAAACAATTTTGATGAATACCGAAAGCCAACAAATAAAAATGCAAGCAATCCAAATAAAAATCATCTTTCAAATGTCTTTAAATGTAAAAAAATTTCTGGTGATCAAAAATATCTTCATAATTTATTACGAATGTTACAATTTGAAAGTTAAAAGTAAAAAATGAGATATTTTTGTTAATATTTTACTAATCTTTAATTTGATTTTTTAAAATTATTGACATAAAATTAACTAAAGTTGAGGCTTTCATAATTT